>LOEQ01003687.1:16032-31657 GCA_001685075.1 Bramus lutescens | reverse complement strand
TCCAATGTGGGTCTCTGTCTCTAGCTCCATCCATTGCCAGCTGAAGATTCTTTTCCCTGGCCATTTTTACTTCCTTGGCCTTTTTCAGAACATCTAGTTTTCTATATTGTTATTATTATCCATAAACTAAATTTCTTAATTTATTTTTTGAAAATTTCACACATATGCATAATGTGTTTTGATGAAGCCCACCCCCAGTCTCTCCCTTTCAGCTTCAACATTATTCCCCCATCAATTTCCCCTTCCAAACTCACAAAAAATTTTAAAACCCAGTGAGTCTACTTAGTGCTGTTTTTGTGTACATGGGTATAGGACTGTCTACTGGAGCATGAATATCCTTCTAGGGGACCCATCCTGAAGAAAGTTCAGACTCCTTCCCCAGCAGCCATCACTTTCCAGTAACTTTGCATCTAAGGATGAGACTTGATGAGTAAACTCCCTTATCTAGCAGAGCTCTTGGATGCCTTACTGTTGGTCTGAGAAATATTTTTAAAATATTTAACATCTTTGGCCAAAAAAAACCTTGCAATTTAAACCTCCGTGAAAGTTCATCTTACTCTAGACAGGGGCTCTCAACCTATTGTTCATGACACCTTTATGATCATCTTTCACAGAGGTCTGGAAAACACAGATGTTTACATTATGATTAATAACAGTAGCAAAATTACAGTTATGAAGTAGCAATGAAAGTAATGTAATGGTTGGGGATGACCACAGCATGAGGTATGAAGGTTCTTCAAAATGGTAGAAATAGATCTACTATGTGTTCCAGCTATACTACTGGTGGCCATGCACCCAAATGACTATGTATCCCATCAAAGAGCTGCTTTTTCCTCCATGGAAAACACAATAACTTCAGATAGATGGATAGAGTTGGAAACAATCATTCTGAGTGAGATAACCTAGATGCAGGAAGAAACATTGCATGTTCTCTCTCAGATGTGGATGTGGTTTGAATCTTTAGATATGTGAGTTTAAATTGGAGTCATGTGGGAATCAGGAAAATAAATTTCTTGGGATGAAATGACAGCTGCTCCTAATTCTTAGGTGCTTGTGAAAGATATTACTAATAGAAGGTGAGAAAGAATTGTTGATTCAGTAAGAATATGTGTTATAAATAATAAAGTCAATAAATATAACTTTTTAAAACATTGGGCACTGAAAAGTTTTTGAAACTAAAATTTTGTTCAATAGTTACAAACCACAAAATATCTCTTGGGGTTTATTATCTTTTCAAAATCACAATATATATAAAGATTATAGTTGTTCAAATGAAAATTTCAACAGGACACACATAGTAATTACCTACTTTGTTTCTAGAAATCCTTTGAATTGTAGTGTTTGTCTTTGCTTCCTTTTAGCACTGGAATTACATTTTCAATAGAATTTCGGTTTCTCCCAGCTGGGTTGCCTGTGTAATTTTGATTTTCCCCTGATATACTGAAGTTATAGTGTTATCCTCTTCAGACCCTGTATCTCAAGTTAGATCTAGAAGCTTGTTGGATTTGATTTTATTAGTTTTCTCTCAGTAGGACTTTATCAGTGGTCACAATCTTTCTCACAAGAGACATATAGTGTTGGATTTCATTTTTCTTGTCATTTGCAGTTATTATGTTGCCTCGCTCAGGGATTCTTAAAAACAACTATGGACTTTTGAGGCTTAATAACTCTTTGTTGTTGGGGTTTAGCTGATATTCAGCAATATTCATGACTTCTATCTTCTACTTGGCATGGCAGTATCCCCTCCTTCCCTTCAGGTAGTATGAAAATTATATATATTATATTATCATCCTGATGCATTTTGAGGTAGTTTTTCCATCAAATTTAGGGTTTTTGTTTGCAAATGAACATCCTACTGTTAACTACTCTTTGTTGAGAAGTCAACCTTTTATCCATTGCAGTTTTGCAAGCTTCTGAAAATCAATTCCTCCCTGGAAGCAGCTTATTCAAATTAGATGCATAAATCTCCCACAATGAAGTCATTTATCTTATTCCTGCTACTCTTCACAATAATAAGTATACAAATTAATAAAACATTACTGGCCTTCTGGGAGAAAGTGATTCAGTTTCTAGTTAGGAATCTAACAAATGACCTTTGTGTCAGAAGAAAGACCCTGGCCTATCCTAAATACTAAGAACAGAAGTAACTGCATGATGAATGGTGGTTCCTATTGCAAGAAAATGGTGAAACTTATATTATGTTTGACTTTGGTGATGCTCATTTACTTGAGCTGAGAAGTAATGCTGAGTCTCACTCATCAGAATTTATGTTTCTGGGACAAAATACCTGAACAACTGGAGAAAGAAGATTTATTTTGGGGATCCAATTTCACACATTTTAGTCTATAATCTTTCTCTACTTTGATTCTGAACCAGTGACATAGTACATCATGCTAATGGGAGAGTGTGATGAAAGAGGCTGTTGCCTCATTGCAGACAGGAGTCATTAGATGACAGTTAGAGGATCTGTCAATCAAAGCCATGCCTATAGTAACCTGCACTGTCTGGCTGAATCCTACCTTCTAAAGTTTCCAACCTTCCAAGGCACTGCCAGGATCTTGTGGTCAAGCGTTCAATACATGAGCCTGAGGGATATTTTATATTCAAACCATAAAAGGACTCAATGAAGACTTTAGATGGAACATTTGTGAGGTTGGTAATGTAAGATAAGGCATCATACAGAAAGGTGAATTTGAGATGGTGACAGAGTGAATTATTCAGGGAAATCTCCCATTATCTCCCGTAGAAACCTGTGAAATGCTCTGTAAAGTACTTTTCTCCTAGGCTTATGTTTCAGTAAGTCTGGATTGAATGAGGCCTGTTGTATCAGAATAACATTTTATTACAGGGTGATTGTGGACAAAATACTCAAAGAGTAGATGTCATCAGCATTAATAATGGAAAAAGGATCCATTTAAAGGACGTTTTTCAGTATTGAACTGTGGAGGTTGAACAAGAAGGAAGATTTTCACCCAAACTTTACCGTAAAAATGATAGAGAGTGCTCTGGATGTCATACTGAAAGCTTTGAACTTGGTATCTTCTGTCAACCGATGAGTGTAGACAAGCAGTTGTGACCAGGCACCTGTATCCTAAGTCTCAACCTTTGGGAGCATGCTGCTGGAAAGAATCAAATGGTAGTTCTATAGGCATTGAGAAAGGAGATGAATGTGAAGAGCCTCTACCTTCCCTCCTAAATGCCTAGATTATTTTAGAAAATTTGTCAAAGATATCATGACATCAGAAGCCATGGTGATGTGCTTGCATAAGACACTGACAATGTTATTGCTTCTTTATTTGCTTTGAGCATTGGTTATTTTTCTTGTTGTTGTGACCAAATACCTGATAAAAAGCAACGCGACTTAATGGATAAGGAGTTTATTTTGGTTTTTAGTTTAAGAAGGGATATAATCTGCCATGACAAAAATGCCCTGGCATAAGGCAACTCTGTCACATTACATCTGAAGTGAGGACATGGAGAAGAGACAAGAACTGTGTCAATACTGTGAGATCTCAAAGCCTGCCCCTCTTGCCTCACGTCCCCCAGCAAGGTCTATCTCCTAAATATTTCAAGTTGTCCAAAACAGAGCTACCATCTAAGGATGGAGGGTTCAAACACAGAGCTAGGAAGGCTATTTCACATTCAAACCACAACAATCTGTCTCTGACCTTTGCAGGCTCATAATTATCTCACAATACAGAGTGTATTTACTACAACTTTATCAGCTCCACAGTCCTCAACAATCTCAGCATGGTTAAAATACCCAAAGTTTGTTTTATTTTTTTCCTCAGACTCAGAGCAACATCAACTGTTGTGTGCCTGGGCTTAAAAGAAAGTTACTCACTTATAATATACAAATACATAAAGTAAACACTCACATAAAAACGGGGGACGGAAGCATAGGCAGTTGAACGCCAGATCCTGGAGCTGCATGGATGGCGTGTAGGGCTCATGATAGAGTCACCTAAGCTCTGGAGGGCTTGGATAGCCGTACCTTTCTAGGTTGACTGCCTGCTTCTCCAGCTTCTGGAGCTTCTCCAGCTCCAATATCGGCTTACAGCTTTCCTCAGCAGATGTTCTATGGCCCTGCCATCTCCAGCATTGCGGATTCCTTCTTTCCATTTAGACTTCACCTTCACAGCTTCACATAATTCTCTTTTCGGTGACTACCACACATTGCGTGGCTTCAGTGGCTCTCTGGAACTGCGGTGCAAATTTCCATATTACTCTTATCCTCAGTCTCCCATCCTACACAGCAGTATCATGTGGTTAATGCTGCCAGGTTGGGATGCCAGCTCAAAGGTTATCTGGCTGCCTTGGTTAGTGGGATAGAAGCCTCTGTATTCTTTGACAGCTGAATCTTTGAAAACTCCTTTTCGGCAGATGTTTCTGAGTAGGAGACACCAGCGTCAGTCTCGGGTCAGGCTCTCTCATTACAGATAAATTTGGGTTATCACAAGATGGAGCCCCTGGTGTGTGTCATTGTTTCCTCGGGTACCATTCCTCCTTTCCTAGTGCAGAGCACGAGGTTTCTCTTTAGTGAGATACACTCCTTTAACATTAACGTCTAGTTTGGGGTCTTCCTTGCCTGCATTTGTCAGTTACTCGGGCCGCTTTCTACCCCTCTTTGCATATCTCTCCGATCTACGTGTTCTCTCATTGTAGGCCTGGCTTAGAGGAGCGTCAGTAGCTGTGCTACAGCATGCATACTAACTGGTCTTAAAATTTTTTTCACCAGCGAAATTCGTTTTGAGTTCACCCTCACCCAAGTTCTCAGGATTTGCCCAGATCAGAGTATAAAATGAATGCTCTCTGTCACGGTTCCCAGCAGATTTCCGTTCCCCTCTGAGATTGCATGAGCCAGACCCCCACTGTTCCTCTTTCTCCTGGCATTCTGGGCTTCCATCCTCCCAACAGGAAGCCCCACTACCCTCCACTTATAGCATTTTATAACTTTTCTGTTATCGTTTTTTATTTTTGAGATTGTATTTTATTAAAGTATTTCTGCCTTCCCTTCCCTTCCTCCAAACTCTCCCATATATGGCTTTCCACCCTTTTCTATTCTTCATGAAAATCAGTTCTAAAGGCTTAAGAACCACATGGTTAAGCTTATCATAGTAATAGCCCCCTTCTCGGTACTAATTTCTTTTATTAGTTACTTTTCTCATGGCTGTGACCAAATACCTGGAAGGAAGTAACTTACAGGAGAAAGTGCTTTAATTTCTAGTGTAAGAAGGTATAATAATTCACCATAGCAATGAAGACACAGCAGTAGGAACACGAGGCAGCTGGTTCCACTGTATATACAGTAAAGACACAGAATGGACAGGAAATGGGACTAGTGATCTATTTTCTCTAGCAAGCCTTTACCTTCTAAGGGTTTTTACAACCTTCCCAAATAACTGGACACTAAGTGTTCAACCATGTAAGCCAATTTGAGAAATTTTACATTCAAACTGCCATCAATACGTATAGATTATTTAACAGACAATAAATGTGCAGGCCTTCCTGTCCCTCGGCTGTGGGATCCCCCTGGCTCCGGGCAATGACAATGCCTGAGATGAAGAAAGGTTCGCATTCTGGATTAGACCTCCTTGAAAGACCACCAAGGTCTTTGATATAACTGGATACCACGCTGGTGCCAGTGGTCCATGCTGCTGCCCCAGGATGCAATGAAGTTTGAAATCCATGTGGACACATGGAGTCTGTGACAGTGCCTGATGCCTTGGTGATTTCTATGGACTTTGCTGATTCTGGGAGCCATGCTGACATGAGTGCCATGTGTAACCCACCTCAGGCCATGTTGAGTTCTATGGTCCATCCAGCTGCTGAGGACCACGAGTGAATCAGTGGTCCTGAGACAGTAAGAGGTTGAGTTGCTATCTGAGGCCCATGTGTCACCATCTAAGCCCATGTGGGTGCCGAATGTTAGGTCTGCCACGTGAAATCATGTTAATGTCTGTAGGAACAGGAGAGCTGACACCATCCCTTATGGGAGAGATGGCCCCACCCCTCATCAGCCCCCAGCACTGCTGTGCGGGTGGTGGCATGGGCATGGGCATGGGAGAGCTAGTCCCACCCAGCTTCAGCTCCCATATGACTCTCATCAGTTTATGACTTCTGGCACATATATAGGGAGAGAAAGACTCATTCCCCCTTAGGTGGCTGGCCAGTAGAATATGACTATGCTCCAGTGAATAAATGGACATTTTGGAGGTCGCAGGGAAAGGGGAAGGACATGGGAAAACTAGGAGGTGAGCTCGACTGGCACATGATGTGAGATTCCCAAATAATCAATAAAAATAATTTTAAAATAAATGTACAGTAGGGTAGTAGAGTTAGCATTATAAGGTAGAAAAGAATGAAAGAGTGGAGTCTTGTGAATAGCTAGCAAGTAGGTGAGAAAATGAGAGAGTGATTCTTGGAATGGTAGTCATCAGATGAATAACAGCAGACAGGCAGGTAGCAAAACAGAAGCATTTTTAAGTATGAGGAATAAATAGACAAAGATTCACTTAAGGCTTTAAGAGGTAAAATAATATTCCTGACATTGATAGTACAATTCTAATTTCAAAATTTCATGAATCTTTTAATTCATGCTAAAAAATGGAAGATGTCTACAAAATTAAGGTTTTTACACTATTTTGAGTCAGTCTGTAAATCATAAATCTGTGTTTGTATATTTCTTAAGAGTCTTTAATATTTCCAAGTAATACCTTCAGTTTGGGATTTAAATGCTACCATGAGACATCTACTGACTGTCCACAAATACTTGTAGAGTTGTAGCAATTTATTATACTCTTTGCACCTTAGTAGAACATAGCATAGCACTCAAGACTCGCAGTAAAGGGGCAAAGGCCTCCTGGATCTAAAAGAACAACTCTGTTTTCACCTGATTTAGATGCAGGGTAGCCACAGCTCCTTGGAACATAGACACTGAGGGGTAATTTGTACTTGTTGGGCAAGGCCACTTGTTCTTCCTGGTCGCCCGGCTAGCTTAGAACTGAAATAATCACACAGAAAGTATATTAAATAAATCACTGCTTAGCCCATTAGCTCTAGTTTATTATTGGCTAACTCTTACATCTTAATTTAGCCCATATCCATTAATCTGTGTATTGCCACATGGCAGTGGCTTACCAGCAAAATTTCAGCATGTCTGACTCTGGCATCAGCCTCATGGCTTCTTTCTCTTTGCTTTTCTTCTCCCAGAATTCAATCCAGTTTCCCCCACCTACCTAAGTTCTGCCCTATCAACAGGCCAAGGCAGTTTATTTATTCATTAATGAATAAAAGCAACACATAGACAGAAGGACCTCCTATACCAGTTCCCCTTTTCTGTTTAAACAAAGAGGAAGGTTTTAACTTTAATATAGTAAACTTACATATAACTAAACAGTTATTAAGCAAGAATTACAGCTACAATATTTATATGTTGTAGGGAGTGGGGCCCCTTGTTCTGCCCATCTGGCTAGCTTATACTCAAAATAATGACACAGAAATTGTATTAATTAAATCACTGCCTGGTCCATTATGTCTAGCCTCTTAATGGCTAACTTTCACATCTTGAATTAACCCATTTCTAATAATCTGTATAACACCACGAGATCGTGGCTTACCGGGAAAGATTCTAACCAGCGTCAGTCTCAGGCAGGAGCTTCATGGGGTCTGCCACTCTGATCTTCCCAGCTTTCTATTTTGTCTACTCCACCTATCTAAGTTCTGCCCTATCAAAAGGCCAAGGCAGTTTCTTTATTCAACAAATGAAAGCAACATGTAGACAGAAGAACCTCCTACATTTATATTTATTTTATCTTTTATCATAACTAAGGAAAACTATAACTATAATTATAAATTCTTCAACTTCATCAAAGACTCCAGATGGAGATAATATTACCTAAGCAAACAGGAAGTGAGTTGTAAGCAACTTCCAAAATTTTATAATTGACAGACATCTCGCTACCTGAACAGCCACCTAAAGTTCTTCTGTACTGTTGGGGCATCATCCATCTTCAGCCCACAGGCCCATAGTCTCCAGCAGACTTTTCCACAAAGCAGGAAATTTCAAAGATAATTCCATCTATACTGGCAGTTTGTCAGTCACTGTACTTTGTATCCTGAAGAGTCTAGCAGACTCTTTCATGAATCAGGAACTCCAAAGGATGGTCTCATCTTTAGGCAAGTCCAGCAGTCATTTTTCTGTGGGTCCTGCATGTCCAGTTTATGCAGCAAGGGAAGAGCAGTTTCTTACCCAAATGGCTAACCAACTTTATAAGGAGGCTCTCCAGTGCCCATCTTCCTCTTAAAGTAGCTTGTGCTGCCAGGAGCAGATGTGTCTCACTGTCATGAAAAGTCATAACATCTTAAACATTTGAATGCCATATTCTGAAAGTCTCTGGAAGATTTGAAGAATGCCTATCGAACTGAAGTATATCTCTGTACATCTAGAAAATCTGACTAACTTAACTACAAACTTGACTATTATAGATGATTATTTATTAACTTATATTTCTTAATTATACATTATATTTTTAAATGAGCTACACAAGCACAATATCTTAATCAATATCAGAAATACATATACATATAACAAAATTGACCTAAATTTGTATCAATAGACCAAGATCCATACCAATGCAAAGTATCCATCTACATAGCATACCCCCTTTAAATGTAAACAAACATGCATAGACAATATTTGGGAATATGGGCATAGTTTCTCCAAACTTCTTCCTGCTGTTTATTGGGCATAGTAATTTTTGAGGGATGTTCAAGGCACTCTTTCAGGGGGTCTTGTTCCATCAAACCACACCAGTCTGGAAGCAATCCACAAGTTTTCTCTCTGTGGAAAGAAGAGAAGAACCTGTTTTCCAAAGCAAGATATCCTTAGATCCACATTCTGAAGTCAAGATACCTTTATAATGTACATTCTGACTTAGATCAGTAGCCCACACATTGAAATGTCTCTGTCTCTCTGTACTTAGAGCCTTCACAGTCAAAAAATTCAGAGGACACAATAATATACATAATCCAGACTCTCTGTGTATATTACATCTTTACATGGCTTATTTTTCTTTACTCCTTTTAATCTATGACTGTCTGTACTTTGTATCTTTACAGACTCTTTTTTAAAAAATGATTTACTTCTTTTCCAACTCTCTATACTCTTTTTATTCTCTCTCTCAAAACTATGTACATTTTTGTTTATTTTAATTGATTTTTATTGAGCTCTACATTTTTCTCTACTCCCCTCCACCTTCAACCCTCCCCCAAGGTCCCCATACTACCAATTTACTCAGGAGATCTTGTCTTTTTCTACTTTCTACTTCCCATGTCAATTAGATCTATGTAAGTCTCTCTTAGTGTCCTCATTATTGTCTAAGTTCTCTGGGACTGTGGTTTGTAGGCTAGTTTTCTTTGCTTTATGTTTAAAAACCACCTGTGAGTGACTACATGTGATAATTGTCTTTTGTATCTGGGTTACCTCACTTAAAATATTATTTTCTAGCTCCATTCATTTTCCTGCAAAATTCAAGATGTCATTATTTTGTTCTGCTGTGTAGTATTACAATGTGTAAATGTACCACATTTTCCTTATCCATTCTTTGGTCAAGGGGCTGGAGTGGCTTTGGGGAAAAGGGAACACATTCCCATTGCTGGTGGGAATGCAAACTGGTACAACCCCTTTGAATGTCAATGTGGTGATTTCTCAGAAGACACAGTAATACCACTTTTGGGTATATATACAGAGGATGCTCAATCGTGCCACAAGGACATGTGCTCAACTAGGTTCGTAGCAGCTTTGTTTGTCATAGCCAGAACCTGGAAACAACCTAAATGCCTACATACATTTATCCAACACTGAGACCCATTTAGAGTTCTTTTATGTCTGAATCTTTTCTTATTGTACTATCTGAATTCCTTTATGTCTTGAAGGGCTTATAAAATGGTAAGCAGCTTGGTTGTAGCTGCTCTGGATGTTGGCTCCACCTCTCTCCACTTTCAGAATGGTGGTTGTACCATTACTGCCAAGTCTGGTACGAGCTCCGCTCAGCACTTTAACTCTGAGAATGAGTGTGCAGCACATAAACCCTTTTTATATGAGTAATAGCTAAATCTGCCCTGAAGCACACTACACGGCCTGGAAATATCTTTGTGGCTTACCGGCAAAGTTACAGCATGTCTGACTCTAGTGGTGGCTCCATGGCATCTCTCTCCACCTTCCTTCTCCCAGCATTCAGTCCAGTTTTCCCTGCCTACCTAAGTTCTGCCCTATCAACAGGCCAAGGCAATTTTTTATTCATTAAACAATAAAAGCAACACATAGATAGAAGGACCTCCCACACCATGTACTATATGAGACCATGATAGAATGTCACAGAACTGGTTTATGCAACATTTTAAGAAGGGCCTAAGGATTCACTGGAGCTTGAGTAAGAGAGACAAAGAACAGCCTTCCAAGGGGAGAGGAAGGCAAGCCACTAAGATTTGGGAGTGATGACAGAAATTAATACATCCATGTAAGACACTCCCAAGGGACTCTGCTAGCTCCAGGTCACCAGTGCAGCCTCTGTCTCATTTTATTAGTGCTATTTGTGAGCCCACTTGGGATCACCTGTGAGCTTCCTCCCATTAATTTTTATAAACTAGTCCCAGGGAATTTTAGAGTTCTGGAGGCAAGACAACTGGGACATCTCCACAGTCCACCACTCTGAACAAGAGAGCATCATTTGCAATACAATCCTGGACTGAAGGAGATATGTCCACACCACCAGGTACTGACTACTACATGGGGAATTTTAATAGCTGTGCCAACAGAAGGTGGAGGTAGCAAGGAGCCCATAGACAGGCAGAACAAATAGTAATCTGATTTCTGTGGGCATACAGACTGTGTGGGACTATGGATACTGGGATCTTCTCACACGCAGGATGACAGGAATTAGAATGAAACCATTCAGCTTTCTAAAGACTTGAGGACTGGGGACATCGCCACCATATGAGCTTGCCAATGAAAGACTTTAGTGTTGGAGCAAGGGGTCTAGGAAAAAGTATTATTAATTAAAAGTGAAAGCATGATAGATGAATCCTGACTCATTTCTGTTAGGACACAGGACAAAGTCTAGTTTAATAAAATATGTACCTAGTCATGGAAATTCATGAATATTTAGTAGAAGCATATTACATTTCTGGGAAAAATAACATTTCAATCACCTTAAAGTATCTTGTCTCAATTATTTCTCAGACTGTGTATATATGACTATTTTACTTTTTTCTCAAAGGAAGTACTTCAAATATAAGAAGACTAGATTGATTATCAAAGTCATCAAACCTGAAACTAGAAACTGGAGTTAAGTATTATAGAATCAAGAAGAACAAAATACTGTGAGAAATATCCTAGATGCATGGGGCAAGAGAAATAAAGAAGATTGGGATTTCCACAATGTAACCAAAATAAAACAGATCACCAAATCTGAATTTCAAAACTGCAACTCTTTAAAGACTGTGTATCAATAATTAGAATCAGATTATAGGAAAAGCCAACTGAATAAACCTGGAGATGAAATAGATAATAAGACACCAAAAAGAAAGGATATCAGTGCTCTCAGGTACAAAAGCATTTTTGACTTCAACCACCACAGTGTCCCTGGTGTTCTCACAATGTCCAAATGCAAGGATGATGGAAATGCTCCTGCCCGCAGTGAGTACAGTGTAAGTAGAGAAAACAGTTGTGCAGTCACATACATGAACATGAACATTTCTCTGCAGGAAGGGGTGATTTCCACTGATGACTCAAGTGTACAAAGGTAAGGTTCTGCTTTATGTAGGCCAGCATGCAAAAAAATTACCTGTCAAATAGTGTTATGTACTTGTATTAAGGGCTCAGTTTATTGCAGATAAGACTGTAGAGTGTTCCAAGAAGGCCAAATATCATCCAGACTCAATGAAGCATCACAAAAGATGATGATGACTGAACAATTATTTTCTTGGAGTAAAGCTTTTGGAATTCTATCCATTAGTGGTAGGGCAGCACCAACAGAAAATTGTAGGGGGTCATCTTTGTAACATGGCTGATGGGTTATCCATTTAAGATCAATATGATTCATTTGGGACATCTAAAGATTGATCTAAGGTTGAGTACTATGCTTATTTATAGTGACATGAATGTTGGCTAAAAATATTTTTTGAAGAATGAGATTCTGGGAAATCATTTTATATTGTGTTTGCTTAGTAAGATTTTTCTCCTTAATGCATCTGTGCATGAGGGGAGAGAATGTAACTTACTGATACAACGATCTAATTGAATTGAAATAATTTACCCTGGTCCTAAAGGTATAAAGCATTTAACTGGACATAACACTGTAAAGGTTACCCTTTCAAAGAGAAATGGTTCCTCATTGCTGCATCCTGGAAACCTCTTCCTCGAAAAAGTCAAATAAGGGTGTATTGGTCCACAGAATAGTAAGAACAAGTACCCTCCATTAAGAAGCAGTGAGGAAGCAATGTGAGTAGCCACGTGAGAGGTAATCTCCAGATCTGCGTGTGATGTGATGACTGTGGCACCAACAAAGCAAGTGGTTCTGATGTTGAATAGATTTCTATGGGTCATGCCTCTCATCTCTATCCCAATGAACAGGGCTTCACATTTTCTCCAATGCATCATTTCTATTTTATTCCAGATATGTAGAAGGTGTGTTAGATGAAAAGCTAATGGAGTATGTTATTTTCAGAAATCTTGTTTGGAAGTTATTTTTTCCTCTCAGGAATTCTGTGGCAATGGAGGAAGATAGACATAAATAGGAATAATTCTAAGTAAATTAAAAAATACTTTTAATTAATTAATTACTTTTAATTTATTTAATAATAAATTTAAGTACATGAAAGCAAACTAACTAAATGACTCCATGATTTCAGGTGCTAAATGCTAGCAGCAAATATCACCAAATCATTGCTTGAGAAGTTCCTAAGTAAATGGAGAAGAATATGTAACTGATACAAAATAAGCATTTTATTTTGGTTTTCTGTATACTCTTAGTATTAACAACATTTTAAAATCTTATACTGAAAAACTGATTATTAATTTGTACTTTGGAAAAAATGTGGTACAGCATTGGCAATCAAATAGCAGTTCCTTGAGGAATCAAACAAATTTCACACTTGAAGTTTTTCTCTCAGTGATGCATGGTGTATTTTGTCTCTTCCAGCACATTTATGATGCACTATGCTAGGGTAGTATGAGAATATTTCTATCTAAATAGACTCAGCATTTTTGTTTGTAGGATCTAACATAATGTCCATTCTGAGAGAGCCAGGAAGAAAAACATCATTTTTTTTCTGAGATCTAATCACAAGTTATTTGTACACAGTGGCAATTTGAGCAATGAAATAACCAATGCATTTTTATAAATGGTGAATGACCAATTTGATAATAAAATTATTGTGCATGTGTGCAGTCCCATCAAAATTAGAACAATCTAATTTCAGAAATAATTCTTGTTCTCAAAAAATGGAAAGAAAATAAGCAAAGAGGAAACAGTTACATGGCTAGGAAAAGCATCAAAGCCAGAGTTGACCTGAAAAAGAATATTCCTTTTACAAGACAGTAGAGATACTTGCTTTAATATGGATTTTAAGAAAGCAGAAGGGTTGGTGTACGGTATAGAAAGCTCCCTATGCCCCACTTAAGAGCTTTGCCCAACCTATCTTAAAAGCAGGTGTTGAGATTTTATTCACTCTCTAATTTTAGTGGATTGTGATGTTCTGAGCATATGTTGTGCCTTCAATATAAAAGTAGGTGTATTAGAAGAAAGGAACAAAATGACGGAACAGGACATAGGTAAGGAGAGAAGACAAAAGTGAGCCTTCTCATGTCAGTAAGCCACAGAAAGGATCTACCTTCCCTGCCTCTGTGTCTTCATCAGCTCAGATAACTTGGGATCCTCCCACTTGTGGGCATGTTATCACAGAAGCTCTGGCTTTACAATGTGGGGGTTTGGGGACAGGCTGGAAAGATGGCTCAGCTTTTAAAAGCACTTACTTCTCTTGCAGAGAACGTGGGTTCAATTTCGAACAATCACAAAGCAGCTCACAACTGTCTATATGTCCAGTACCACAGGATCGAACACAGTCCTCTAGCCTCCATAGTGGTACACAGACATTCATGCCAGCAAAACACTCATATGCACAAAATCTGAAATAAATAAATAAAAACTAAAAATAATTGAAAGCTATATATTCCTCTGACAATTGGACATTTATTGTTTACCTTGAAGTTTATCTAATCCTAAATTTTGTTACATTGGCTGATGTAACTGTTACTGGTGCTATATGGTAAATACCAGTGAAGTGTTTCTCATGTGTTGGTGGCACTGAATGATTGATAAGTTGCTACAGTCCACAGACTGACCTGGCAGTTAAGGCTACAACAACATACAGTAAAGCAATCACAACTCAGGGACATAGATATCGCAGCAAGAGTCAAACAGGTGCTCATAGGAATCATTGGCAAGATGGCAGATAACAATAATTAGATGACAAACAGCCTGAGCACAGCATATTCAGTGGAGACTTTATCAGGGATGCTCAGTTCCAGTTTCATAGAAGCCTCAGGAGAAATCCCTAAATGCTAAGACCCTCTGTGCTGAAGGTCACAAATGTGGGATAGCACGCTGGTCCAAGCACAAACTTCAAGCAGCATCAACGGCAGAGACTGCAGCAGAAGCGTGGTGAGTGTCTGAAGCTGAGAGTCTCAACAGTTCCCATTGTCATTTCCACCATGACCAAGGCAACTTATAAAGAAGACATTTAAATGGGGTGGCTTGCTTACAGTTTCAAAGGTTCAGTCCGTTATCAGCATGACAGGGAACACAGTGACGCGCTGGCAGATGTGGTGCTGGAGCTGAGAGTGCTGCATCTTGTATATAACAGGAAGTCCACTGAGAGATTGGGCCATATCCTGAGCACAGGAAACTTCTAAGCCTGCCTCCACAGTGACACATTTCCTCCAAAAAGGCCATACTCACTCCAACAAAGCCACACCTCTTAATAATGCCACTTCCTGAGAGATTACGGGAGCCAGTTACACTCGAACTACCACATTCCACTCCCTGGCTCGCATAAGCTTGGAACTATCACAATGAAAAGTTCCCCGTAGTCTATCACAGCCTCAGCAATGTTTAAAAGTTCAAAGTTTCTTCTGAGATTCATGCAATCACGTGTAAAATAAAAATCAAAAAGCAGATCACATACTTTCAACATATAATGACACAGGATATACATTCCATTCCAAAACTCGGGGAAGAGAACATAGCAAGGAAATACTGGATCAAAGGTGCCACGGACCGGTCCTCACGGAACCCATGAACCGAGGGAGAACTAGGGCGAAAGACAGGAGAACTCGGGATTCGGCTAATGACAGACAGACTCACACACACGAGCGATGTGAAATCTGCTGTACTTTATTACTGACAAGGCATAGTATTTTATTTTTTACAGAGCAGAAACTGAATACATATTAATCATGAAAGTTGGCACACTTCCTCCAAAACTAGACATAACCCAATACAAGGTTTCAGCTATGTTTATACTTGAAAGGACACAGCGATATGTAACTAAAAAACCTTTCCCA
>LOEQ01003686.1:239820-254518 GCA_001685075.1 Bramus lutescens | reverse complement strand
AGTGTTTAAATGAATACAATTTGTGTGTTGTTATTTTGGGGTATAAGCTAGCCGTGCAGGAGCTGGGCTGGATGAAATACAGGCCCGCTCCTCACCTCTTCACTACAGTGTCCCAGATTTCCTGGATATTTTGTGTGAAGAATTTGTTAAATTAAATATTTTCTTTGACTAATGAATAAATTTCCTCTATCATATATTCAACACCTGATATTTTCTCTTCCATCTCTTGTATTCTGTTGCTTATATTTGCAACTGTAGTTCCTGATTGCTTACCCAGATTTTCTATTTCCAGAGTTCCCTTAGTGCAGTACAATTAATAAAAACCCAGAGAGTGATATTGGGGTTCAATCTGAAGGTCAGAAAAGCAAAACAGCCAGGCACTGGCTCTTACTTTTACCTCAGACTAAAATGGTAATCCTGCCTCCAGGAATCTCAGAATGAGACTGTCTGAGAGCCATCTCCTCCTAGTTTATATTCTTCTCTAGTGCTGGGATTAGAGGTGTGCACCACTGGGATTAAAGGCATCCGCTGCCTGGTTTCTATGGCAACTAGTGTGGCTACTGAGATTAAAGGTGTGTTACCACTGCCTAGTCTGTAAGGCTGGCCAGTGTGACTGTTTTACTCTTTGAACTTCAGGCAAGCTTTACTTATTAAAATACAAAAGAAATATCACTACACTTTTGGGTTTGTGTTTTCTTTATAGCCTCTATTTCAGTTAAGTCTTGAACCAGTTCCTTCATCTGTTTGATTGCTTTTCTCTTGTTTTTTTCTTAAAGAATTTATTGATCTCTTCCAATTTTGTCTGCCTTTTCTTCCATTTTTAAGGGAGTTTTTTTATTTCCTCTTTAAGGACCTCCTTCATCTTCATAAAGTTATTTTTAATGACATTTTCTTATGCTTCATTTGTGTTGGGATGTTCAGGTCTTGCTGTTGTATAACCACTTGTTTCTGGTGGTGTTGTATTGCTCTTTGTGTTGCTGAGTTAGTCTTACCCTTTTGTCTACCCATCTCTGAAGCACAATTAATAAAATCTCAGAAACTGACATTGGGGATCAAACTAAAGACCAGAAATGCAAAAAAGCCAGCCACTGGCTTTTACCTAGACCTCAGTCTGAAAATGGCAGTCCTACCTCCAGGAATCTCAGAATGAGATTGTGCCCAAGAGCTGTCTCCTCCCGTTTTATAATCCTCTCTAGTTCTGGGATTAAAGGAATGCACCAATGGGATTAAAGGCATGCACTGACCAGTGGCTATGGCAACTAGTGTGGCTACCAGGATTAAAGATGTTTATTACCACTGCCTGGCAGTAAGGCTGACCAGAGGGGCTGTTTTACTCTCTGATCTTCAGGCAGGCTTTATTTATTAAAATACAAATGAAATGCCACTCCACATCTCTCTTCCAGTCAGTAAGGATGGAGCCTGTGCTTTGGAGGGATGCATCCCTCTACATCCAATATAGCTGGGAGCTGTGGCTCCATTGAATGCTCCTGCAGGTGCAGGCGGGATTGAGCCCACAGTGATCGCTCCTCCAGGTATATATGCACCCAAGGCTCAGATGTTCACCCCTCTAGGTGTACATGGAGCTGAGGCTGAGGCTCCGGCAGTCTGATAGTTTCTGAGGTCACTGCTCTCTCCTGGCGCAGCCTGGACCCACCCCCCCCTCACATTGATACTGTCTCCCCGCATGGTCTGGGCCAGCCACCTCATACTGATGTTGTCTCTTGGTGCGGCCTGGGCCAGCTGTCTTGTGCTGACACTATCTCCTGGCCCTGGTGTCTTTTTTTCTTTATTTGTTTTGACAAGAAAGACATAAGTAAGTAAAAGAAAGTCTGTATCTGTACTTGATTTCCTTGTACACAGGTGCTTGGGTAACATATTTTTGCACTGTTTAAACTGGTATACCCAGCAGGTTCTCAGTTCCCAAGTGCAAGGATATGTGTGTCTAGAGTAACAAAGTCTGCATGCCGTATCCTTAATTCTGTGAATTAACTGAAACAGTTTAGAACATAACAGTTTCAGTTTTTATATTTTTTTAAAAAGTAATATTCTTGCCAACTAAGAATTCTGAAGAAAAAAGAAACTAAAAAATAATAGTCATCAGTATAGTCAAGGAGTATCACTATTTCTGTGGGCTTTCCCCCCACATAGTATGTTCATTTGGGATTTCTTTGGCAAGTAGATAAAATATTAATGTAGTTTCAAGGTGACAGTTGTAACATAAGTTGACATTGAATGGGTTTTCTTAGAAAGACGCTCAATGTTAAAGCAACTCTGTTCTCCAGCCCTGAGTTGATTCTTTCCCGCTGCAGCATGTTTTTCTTCCATTTCCAGCTTCCAGGTTTAATATGAAAATGAATGGCATGGCACTGAAGAAATTTAAAAACACTTTTACTTAGCCATCAGCAAACCTTTGGGATCACTGCAGTCCATGTCTTCTGTTAGTCTGGTGCTAGATTTAGCTGCTAGACAGTGTCTTTCAAGGTTAATTCTAGGTCCTTCACATTAGAATGTTAACTGCGGAGAGGGTTTAATTAAAATAAGGCTTATGTGGGGCTATTTTACCACCACTTCTCTGGTCCATTGATGATGGCTTATTGGATTATTTTACCCCAGGGTCTCAGAGTTTTTCCCCTAATAAATAATATTTAGCAGCAGTGACACTTTCCCTCTTTGTTTTTGTTTCATAAAAAAACCATAAATTCCCAAAATAACAACCCCCTCCCCTCCCACCACACTCCTCCCACTTTCTCCGCTTCTTCCTCCCTTTCTTTTTATTCTACCATAGACTTTATTTCATTTTACTTTTGAAATTTAAAAACCCTTTTATAATTTTTATATGGAGGTGTCATTTGCACCATTCCGAATCCTTTATCCCCTCTCCAGCTCTTCCTCTTCTCCCCCACTTCCTCTCAAATTCATAACTTCTTTATTATTGTCACATATAACACACATAGGCACACACATGTACATACATGCACATATACATACACACACACACACAGCCTACTAAGCCACCATTTGTCTTTTCTCATCTTCTGAAGATATCACATTTCCAATTATTTTCCTATGAGAAATAATAAATGCTGTAAAATGACCATGAGCAGGACAAGACCTGGCAGTGGACTGAGAAGGGACAGCAGTGGAACTCAGTCTTCTCCAAATAAGGACTCGTAAATGTGCCAAGAACCTCCTACCCTGTGGTACCAGGGCCTGAAATGATGCTGGTTGTATAGTTTCATCCTGGTGAGATTAGAGGGCTGATAAAGAGGGTTTTCCCAGCTGCCATCTCTCTGGATGCCTCTCACACTATGGACATTTCCCCCAGAACACTGGGGTAATCAAAGTTAGGTATCCTTTGCCATCTTGAGAACTGGGCTTCTTTGAAACCTCAGCAGTTTGCAAATAGCTCCTAGGAGTCATCGGAATCTTAATTTCTTGATCTTTTCCTGAAGTCCTGGCTTCTCCAATCTGCTGCAACTAACTACATGTTTATGGCTTACACAAAGTGAACTCATTTTCTCATAGTTTTAGAATCAAGAAGTTTGAAAGAGAGAGATAATGAGGATGAACTCGGAAAAATTGTAGGAGGAATTTTCATCCCTTGCCTCTGGAGCTTTGGGTGACTCTCGGTGGTCCCTGGCTTATGGCTATGTCACTTCTGTCTGACTATGTATTCAGAAGGCCCCTCCTCTCTGAGTATCAGATCTCCATGCCCTGGCCCTCTATTCTAAGGATCCTTTTGACTAGAGTTAGGACTCACTCAGACAGTCTAGGACAATCTCTTATCAGAATCCTTAACTTGATTCCATCTGTAAAGGTTCTCATCTGATGAATTAACATTTCCAGCATCCAAAGCTCAGATATCCTTGGGTGACCATTATTCAATTCCTTTTACATGACAGTAAAAACAGGCATCACATTTTCTGCATAGTTTGTTAACACAATTAGATAATAACTCAGCACACATAAACCTTTACTCAAAGTATCTAGAATGCAAGGAGGTTTAAGGGGTTTCTTAAACAGCAAATAAATGTTGTATAGAAAGGTTTTCCTACCAGGTTCTCTTAGTGCTTTGAGGTAGGTTCTCGTGTAGTACAGTTGAAGTGAAGAAGCTGAGCAATAGGAAAGAGTAACTTGTGTCAGTGACACGGATGGCAGGCAGAAGAGTGGAGCCAGGCTGTCTGTAGTTGGAGACTGCTTGTTTGTTTCCTGGCCTCCCAGGTCCAAAATAATCACACAGAAACTGTATTAATTAAAACACTGCTCAGCCTATTAGCTCAGGCTTCTTATTAACTAACTCTTACATCTTAAATTATCCCATTTCTATTAATCTGTGTATTGCAATGTGGCTGTGGCCGACCAGTAAGGTTCCACCTGGCATCTGTCTCCTTCAGCAGCTACATGGCATCTCTCTGACTTTGCCTTCTTTCCTCCTCTGTCTCTGCTTGGAATTCCCACCTTGCTTTATTCTGCACTGCCATAGACCCAAAGCAGATTCATTATTAACCAATGGTAATAAAACATATTCACAGCATACAGAGGGAAACCCCACATTACCTGTCTAACTCCAAAACAGTCTTTCTCAAATACAAAGCCATTGTTATGGATGCCATCGTATGACCACAGCATTTGTAGATACAACCTTGTTCTTCTCTTAAGTATATGAATATCCAGTTTGCTTATCATAACAAGGCCTTGTATAAATTAGTTTTATACTTTTGTGTCTCCTTTGAGTAATTCTTAAATATGCTGTATGGAGTCTAAACACTACTTTCTTCATTTAACTTTACTTGTCATTTTATTCTTCATGTCTAAAATGGGCTGCAAATAGTTATGCACTATTTAGCTTTAGCTGAATAAAGTAACAAAATTACTTGATACAAATATGAAAGAATTGGTTTGTGTGGCCACAGTGAAAACTGTTGGATAATATTCATTTTCCTTATCTCACTTCAAATAAAAATATCTCATCAAAAATTCAAAATGACACCACTTTCTTCTTTAAGCTTTCATGATTATTGTTTATGCTAGAAAAAGAATCTTATAATTGTGTTCAAGAAACTAGCAAAGTGTGTACATCTTTACTGTACAGACATACTTTTTTCCAGTCTATTCCAAAGGAATAATCCTCATGTCTATTTTCAATAGAATCTAGCCTTGCTCTAAGCTCTTATGGCTTTGGTTCCCTGGTCTGATATTAACTAGAGATGAGATTTCTTTTTAAGAGCAAGTTAAGCTGAAATCAAACTGCAAACATATTTCTTTTTCTTTTACCAACTCTAAGCTGCCATACTATGAAAGATTGTATTTATCATGTTCCATTTTGAAGTTACAAAGGTACAATATGTAAAGCATATGACCATTAGAGATAAACATAAATATAATTTCAGTCTGAATATGCTAACTATTAGCATGTAATTATTGCCACATATTCCAAACCATTAGAAATGTTATGCTCCCTTCCTCTGTCTGAGTCTTCTTCTTCTAGATCTCTCCAGTTTATAATGCAGCATCTTGAGCATCATGGTACAGTAGAGAACCCTGACAGAGAAGATATGGACACTTGCATCCTGGCTGTTTTGTAACTCAAGATTCCAGCAAGAAAATAACAGTGTCATTCGCAAATGAAGAGTAGAGTCTGTGTCCAATAAACCATCAGAAAGTGTTATGGGGGTCAATGGAACTAATGAAACAGAGAAGTTGTTACTCCCTGGGAAGTCTGATGCTTTAAAAACAAGATGTAGGCTTTATGTAATCCCTGGAGGACCTCATTGATGACAGTCATTCTCTGTGCTAAACTGGATAGGGTGAGAGTGGGGAAAAGTCTCCTTGAACAAAGTATTACTTCAGACTGCAAAGGGAAGATGATTCAACATAGAGGGCAAAATCCTGAACTTCAGAGTCCAGCCTACTTTGAATATGACTTTTAAAATTGTTTTTATAATTTATTTTATTTTTAATTATGTGTGTCTGTGGGTGGCCTCATACACATGTGCAGGTATGTATAGAGGCTGGATGAATAGGATCCTTGGGCCTGGAGTTTCAGGCAGTTGTAAACTGCCTGTTAAGTGTGCTGGGAAGCAAATGTGTGTCCTTGGAAGAACAATGCATATCCTTAACCACCTAGACATTTCTCCAGCTGGAATATGGATTTATTACACTAACAGTGCACATGTACTCACAGTAAATATCTACATATATATTTATATATGTCCAAGTATAAATACTTAGTTTTACTTATATGCTCGAAATGCTAGGCACTAGTGGCAAATTAAGAATCAATTAATGTAACTGTAATGTTATGTCTATCAAATAACCAGGGAGGTAATATCTTAGTATTATTGGAACATGATAGCATTTCTAGAAAATATAGTTAGCTAGATCATAGAAAAACCACAGGAAAAGTCAATGTTTGATGAAGGAAAATTAGCTTAGAAAGAGAAAAGGGTATGAGAAGAAATGGGTAGAAAGAAGCTATCCAGGTCTTCATTCTAGAAGAAAAAAAAATGTCACAAGGTATTTTTATGATGGAAAGGAGGGATTAAACGTTTGTTTCTAAAGGATACTCATATTGCATTGGAAACCAGATTGAAGATGCTAAGAGCATGACAAAGAACCCAATGAAGAGGTGTGGGGTACACTGGCATAGCAGATCATACCCCCGGCACAGAGGAGGACAGGCGGTAAACTGAGGGTGGAATGCAGATAATAGCTTCCATAGCTGTAGCTTTTGCAACTGAGTGAAGGACGCTGGTAGACATTCTGCTAGGGAACTCACGGTGGGGACTAGGTTCAGTTACATTTTAATTTTAATGTAATTTAATTGAGTTTAAAATACCTTCTTAAATAATACAATTAGAAATGTCAAATATGCTCTGAGATGACAAGAGTCATTATTAGAGACATTCTGATACTGAATGTCTAATCATTATTGAAGTCATCAATGTGGGTGAATGTGAACAATTAGATGAAGAATTGTTAGAAGAGATGGACTCATTGGACAAGTCTTTGAAAAATTATGTCACAAGGGCAACCAGAGTCAGAAAATGAGACTCTACCAACAGAGATGCAAGAGAGAAACCTGGAGAAAACCAAAGCAGCAAGAAAAGGAGGTACTTCAAGAAATATTGATCAGAGCCCAGTTTAGTTGCCATGCCTTTAATCCCAGCACATGGGAGAGCAGAGGCAGGTGGATGCCTGTGAGCTCAAGGCCAGTCTGATCTACATAGTGAGTTCCTGGATTGCCAGAGATATTTAAGAAGACCCTATGTCAAAAAAAAACACAAAAAAAGAAAAAGAAAAGAAAAGAAACAGTGGTCAATAGTTTGATACTTCGTTGAGGATTGAGCTTCATCAAGCGTGTACCTTAAAAAGGGTCATGTACCCTGAATCACAGGTGCAAAGACAAGGCTACAATGGTACTTGTGAACAAATGATTCAGTATTGGCAAATTTTGCTAGATAAAGAGAAAGTAGGATGTAATATGGAATGAGTTATTAAGGGCACCTTTAAAAATTTTATGTATGTCTATACTGGTGGAAATGATCCACTGAGGAGAGAAAAATCAGATAGGAGGGACTTTGAAAATATATCAATCCATTTTGTGCTATTATAATAAAATCCCCGAGACTGGGAAATTTATAATGAAACTTTTTGGTTCGCATTCAGGAGGCTGTGAGCCCATCTGCAAGGAACCAGCATCCTGTCAGTGTTGCCCCATGGTGGAAGACAAGGAGTGTGCTAAAGAGAGCACGGATAAAATTTCAACCTCACTTTATCATAATGGCCATTAATACGCTTAGATTCTGAAGAATTCTCATGACTTCTATTCTTCCAGGTGATCTAATGCCAAACAATATTGCATTAATATTAAATTTCCAGTCTACAGGGCACATAACCAACTCTAGCAAAATAAAAGGCTAATTTGAACTTTAGCATAAGTTATTTTTAATTCTTTACATCTTGAGTTTTTACAGTTCTAAATGGAAAAAAAATTAATATCTACTACTGAAGATTATACCAGCTGTGAGATATTATAGGGTTGGTAGAATGCTCAATAAATTGCTGTCATGCAGTACACTTTATAAACTGATACTTAAAATGAACCCAAAGTTAACGTTGTCTAATGCACATGAGATATTCAACAATATGTACTAAGTGTAAATAAATGTCATTATGACTTGTGGGGTTTGATTATCGTAAATGGCAGTGGGTTTGATGAACATGACCACTTGCTAGGTCACAGACACAACTTGGATCCTCAGTTCTGCTGCTGCGTGGAGCTTGCCCTTATGATGACTTTTGGGGAATTTGTGTTTACAGGGTACTATTCTTCTGCCTGGAAATAAAGTCATTGAGCATCCATGCAATGAAGAGAGCCCAGGGAAATTCCTTTTTGAAGTCATTCCAGGTAAGATCAATTTTCTGTTTTGATTAAATTATTGCTGTTCTGTGTGGGGGAAAGTGAAGACACACCCGGTTTTGATCTCCTTCAATTCTGTCTAAAAACATTAATTGAGAATGCAAGCATTTGCTTTGGCTATCGTTTACACAGACAGTGACGCTATGTTTGTACACAGATACAAACGAATATGCACACGTATGCATGCATGTGCTCATGGCCACAGGAGAGTTCATTTGCCCATGAGACTCCTGATTTGGCTGGAACTGATGAGATGGTATTGTCAGAGACTGTGTGAGATGAGCCTAATTTTATAATGATCTTGTGATGGAGACTTTGCTTGAGATCCATTCAAATTCTGTTCCCAGAGGATTATCTGATAAATTCCCTTGCAAAACTGCTTTTTGAATAAGTCTTTTCTATTAAAAAAAAACTCTCAATTCCCAAGTAAGAATTATTACAGTCCTGTGTCTCCACTTTGCTTCCAACCAACCACTTACACATGTTTGGCCTGTGGACTGAGGATTTGTCTCCCAGGTCATCAAGAGTGTTCAATATCTGCAACATCTGTTCAGTGTGCTTTGTTCATTTTTCTTGGCTATCAGCTCCTACCCAGTTTAGTCTATCTAATCCATACGTAAATCTTGGAATAGCCCCGGAACTGCGCCTCTAAAGACACAGCCTATGTCTTTGATGAGTTCTTTGGTGTCTCCTTCTCCCCTGATAAAAATAAAAGAGGGTGAAGAGTGTGTTTTATGGAGTTGGCATTGGACAGCCTGGTTGGTGTGATACGGATACTGATTTCAATGCAGTGTAGGGTGGGTGTGAACTGATTCGTGTGTGTAATATGGAATTTGTATCAATAACCCCAGCACAAAAGCAGTCTGACCTATTTTCCCAAATTAACAAAGACTGGGCTTCTAAAACGTGGAAGTGTATTGTCCCCTCAGTGGAAACAGCTGTAGTGTTGACCTCATCAGGCTCAAGATGGAATCCATGCCTAAATGCTGATTAGTGCAGCTGAAGTGGAGAAAGGTTAGTCCAATGTGTTATTTGTTTCCTTCGGGGGAGAACACACTGTAAGAAACCTGACTCGTTTGCTCTATTAAAGCCCCTCTATTCTTTCTTCTTAGAGGAATACCCCCGATGGAACCGGATTCCAGATGTTGCAGAGGCTTTGAAGTGTCAGTAGAGGAAATCTCTTTCTCTATTTATCCTCTCACACCAGGGCCTGTTGGCTTTTAAACCAGCATGGTATTAAATGGGTGGCTCTGGCTTTTTATCTCCAGGAATAACGTCAAGAGTCTGTCCACTCAATCAGTTTGGTGGCTGTCTGTAGATCACAGCTTTTAGAAAAGGCTCTGTTGTGAGGTGGGCATTCTTGACCCGGTGTTAGAGTGCCGTGTCTTCAGGTCTAAGACACTGTGAAAAAAATCGTTCCGATAGGTTGTGCCTGGGAACCTGTCCTGCAGACAGTGCACATGCTGTAGGGCCTATGATACACTGCATTGAAGACACTGAAGGCTAGTGCTAAGAAGTCTGGAGTCTGTAAAAGTGTTCAGGGAATTGGGACTCGATGCTATTTCCGTAGCAGTACTTGGAGGGTTCTCACACCTCCAGTGAGACAGGTCACTGCCTAAATCATCAGTGCTGTGAGTTAAGATTTACAGTTCCACATGGTCTTACAGAGCATGGAGAGAATTGTGACACTTGTGCTTTCAAAGGGAGTCTAGACGCTCACAGGCGACTCTGAACGGCAACTGTCTTTGTTACTGACTTCAGAAACTGGGGTTTTATTTCTGCAGAATGATGTTCCCAGGCAAGTACCTGTGTTACTCAATGTACAAATATGGAGATCTGTTGCATATAGTAAATGCTGGATTTTTGAAAAATTAGGATTATTTACAAACAGCAAGACACTTGCTATATCTTTCCAAATGGTAATGACAATATGATATTTTCCAGTTTTTCCAACTGCATAATGTTTTAACATGGGAATTTGAGAGGTTACTGTGAAATGTTTTCATTAATCAGAAACTGAAGGAAGAAAGGATTGGAAATATATGGCTGGCACTTTGTATTACATGTATTTGTCATATATGCATACATATATATGTATATGTAGCAAATCTATACTCTACATTGGTTATCTCTGTAGAATTCTCAGTTGTCACTTTGGGAAATCCACCCTATATTCTACACATAATAAATATAGAGCCAACATACCTGTCCTTGTGGACACATATATCAAACTCTAACTACCCAAGATATGTGAATGAATATGAGACACTGAAATCCTTTAATCCCATTGGTTCCTGGTGATTTCCCACAAAGCTAGTGAAAACCTCCAGCAAGCTCTTTGCTATTTATACCAACACTCTATACATGTATACAGATTTGTGTGGAAGGGCAGTTTATTTTCACATAAATTACAGCTTCATAATGTATTCCAATATATGGATCTTTGGGGGTTTTTGCATTCGTTTGAGATGTCTAAAACAAATAATAAGAAAAATAATGAATTTTCGACAGAATTGGGAAACTTGCATCTTTGTATATTACTAATTCATGTCCATTTGCATATCACATTTCTATGCTGATGTTAGACTTGTAAAATACTAACTGGGAAAACAATCCACTCTAAATAAGTGTGGTTTTTTATAGATTTATTATCCCTGAAATGAGTTATCTTCTGAACAGTGCCATGACTTACAACATCTCACTTCAATTTTTCCAATTCATCTACTTTTTTTTCAAGAAGATGTTTGCCAAATTGGCAAATTTGAAGACTATACAGTCAGATGTGCCAAATTTTAGACTGGAGGGAATGTTTCTGCCAAGTATTAAACCTTTGGGAAATGTGATTGAGAAAAGAATGTTGGCAAATTCTTTAATTGAAGAAAGAAAATGTAGCTGGTCTTTGCTTCTTAAAATGTGTTTGAGTTTAGTTTTCTGTGTTTTGTTACAATGAACACACTGGTGAATGGAGCAAAAATACATTGATTTTCTTAGAATCGCATCCCGGGAAGAGTAAAGGGGAAGGCAGACTCAACTAAAGAGGGGCAAAGAGAAAAGGGGGCTCTGAACCCTTCTAGGCAGGCGCAGCATCTTCACAGCCCTGGCTGCAACCTTAATACTCGGCACCCCAGGCACACAGTTGCATGTATTTGTGATGTTGCTGAAGACGGTGCAGCCGTGTTGAACTGTTGCTGCTCTGTGAGGCTTTCCCTTCTGCCTCTGTGACTGGTAGCTAAAATGGGGCAGGGAGGAGGATCCTGCCCTGCTTCCTTCTTCTTCTTCTATGCCTTGGTCTCTGGATGCAGGGATCCTGGCCCATGGATGCTGTTACTGGAATATAGTCCCTCACACTGCCTGGTCTTTGTGCCCTTGGAATGGTAATACTTTCATGGTGGATTCGTAGGGTTTTCTGTGTTCGTGGGATTGGCAGCACATGCACTTCCTATGGCAGGCTGCTCCCGCTGTGGATGTGGTCCTTTTGGATGGAATACAAGAGGACTTACTGCCCAACTGCTTTCTTTTTGGATATTTAAGCAGCCAGTACATTTGTGTTCCCAGGCCTGTAAAGGGAGGAAAACACGGGCTGTTTCCCTGCTCCCATATCTTATGCTCTTGTGCTTTTCTCTGAGGGGCATCAACCATGGGGCATAGCTTAGCCAGTGACTTGCCAGCTTCCGGTTGCAGCAGGAGGCCTGACCTTGGGAGGAGTAGGAAGATTTCACAGTTTACAAGCCGTGTCCTTGCATCTTCCTCACTTCCTTAAACAAGGATGTACTGTTGTTGGGTTTTTTTTATGTGATGAGTGCTTTGTCTCCATGAATTATGTGTGACATGTGTATGCCTGGAGGCCAAGGGGGAAGAAGAAGGTGATGGATCTCATGGAACTAGACCTGGAATGGTTGTAGACTACCATGTAGGTGCTCGGAACTAAATCTAGGCCCCCTGCAAGAGTAGCAAGTCTTTCTAAGCACTGAGCGATCTCTCTATCCCAGTCTTCCTGATTTTCTATAGCTGGCAGACAGTCTTGCACATCCCTTGAGAGTTTGTACCTATCGTGAAGCCACTCTCTTAAAGAAGCATGTCCGGTTTCCTGGTCGTGCCTTGTCACCACCGTGGCAGGCCTCCATCTCTGACTAGGTTTCTATCCTTAGTTTGGAAGGGATGCAGCTCCACATAACATCCATGGTCCGCCAGAGGCAGGGCTTTGTCTCTAACTTGGTTTCTATCCATAGCAAGCTATGGATGCAGTTCCAAACAGCGTCCATGGTCAGCCATGGGCAGGGCTCCATATAGCACCTCTGGTCTTTTCAGCTTAGAATCTAGGGCTTTAACAGCACTGTGTTCTTCAAACCGGAGCCCTTCAAGGCATAACTTAGAAGACATGTTAATACAGTCCCACCTATAATCTTAAAGCAAGTTTCTGGGAAACTCATCCAGATGGAGAGTAATGTTAGGGCTTTATCTTACTGGCAGTGCTCTCTGGAGATGGCTCACTGAGAGAATGAGAGGGTTGGACTGGGACAGGCAGAACTATCTGCCTGCCACTGCAGCTGAGGCTGTAGCTAAGTCTATGGAGCTCTGAAGATGGAATGCCCCTTTGGGGTTGCTCAGACACAGGATCTGGCTTTTATTTTCTAAGATCAACTACTCTTTGGTTATAAAACAAGATAAATCCAGGCCTGGTGAGTCCCTGAGGCACTAGAGAACATCTCAGCTTCTTTTCCATGCATCTTTTCTTAGTCCCCACAGGTCCTTGATGGAAGCAATATGGTTACATCCATTACATACATGAAGAAACTGGTACATGGAGAGATAATTTGCTCAAGGGTGATAAGCTAACACAGACTGCTTTAACTAGAGTCTATAAATATATACATGTATTCTTCTACTTGCCTGCGTGAGAGATTGTCTGTGTGTATAAAACAGTATGTTGCTGATTTACAGTCAAAGTTTCAGGAGACTGTAAATGTGTATAAATGTAATTATGAGAACTTAAAATGAGTCAGCAGCGTATTAGAATCTTGACCATATTTTCTGGAACATAGGCATGTGAAGTTACTTGCTTTTGACCAAAAGAGATAAACAGAAATCTCTCTTCATCTCATCCATTAAGATGGAGAATTTGAACACTCGAGGTGAGAGTAAGCATTTTAATTTATTTGAAACTATTCACATATTTAAAAGCATCATAAAAATGAACATTGGGTGAAGATGCCTATAGACTCATTGCAAGCCTTGCTGAGGTCAGAGCAGAGTGTCACGAAAATGCACTTGCCAGAAGTGTTCTGACCTGATGGGAATAACTCTCTCCAAGAAAATGTGCTCCCCACAAGCACCCTTAGACTCTGAAGCCCAGAGAATAAACACTGAAGGAGCTGTTCTCAGGGTCTTAACGCACTCCTGGTACACACTGAGTAAGAGATTGCCCATATACCCTATTCCTCATCTGCATTGCCTTGATGAGCTTTAATACAAGTGGAGAGTCTTAGTTTTATTGCAGCTTGCTACGCCAGGCTTTGTTGATATCCATCGGAGGCCCGCCCTTTTCTGAACACAAAGGGAGGAGGGGTGGATGGGAGGGGTGAGGGGGATCTGTGGGGGAATGACTGGAAGAAGAGGAAGGATGGGAAACTGCAGCCAGGATATTAAGTAAGTAAACAAATACATGTATTTTTCAGAGAGAGAGGGGGGGGGAGAGAGAAAGAAAGAGAGAGAGAAAGAGAGAGAGAGGGAGAGAGAGAGATTGCCCATTGTCTAGCCACCAAGAAACACATGTGCCACCAGCCATATGCTGGGAACCAGTCCCTCAACCCCTCAACCAAGGAGTGACTCATCTCAAAGGCAGTTGCCAGCATTGTAGAGTCTCACCTCTCCAGTGGGACCAGTTCCCAGGGTCTAACAAGAAGTCAAAGGTCATCTTTTATCTTTGCTTATCCAAAGAAAAGAAAGAAGAGGTGGATACAGAACAAAGCGGAATGAGGAATGGAGAAATAGTTGCAGAAACGGAAAGGCCTAGGTGATCCCTCTGAGGCAACTGTCGTCCCTGGAAAAAAAGTTCAAATCCTTCAGGAAGAGAACAAATCACCATTTTCTTCCCCTTCCATCATCACGATGGAGTTATATCCTACACCCTCACACAACTTTATAGATTCTACAAATTTTAATATTGATATAGCCATTCTAAGTATTTTCCATGATTTCATAGGCTCTCAGTGAAAAGCTAGTAGACAACATGGTTGTTCAGAAAGTAGAATAAATGTATTACAGATCATTTTTTTT
>LOEQ01003686.1:228088-239766 GCA_001685075.1 Bramus lutescens | reverse complement strand
TTTTTTTACTTTGTGAACTTCTTTTCGATCATGGTCATGGGTGAAGTGCAATGGTTGAAATCGAGGCTCAGAGGCTTTGTTAATCATTATGATCACTACCTTCATCTTTCAATTCCTGCTGCTGTGTTTAGATGCTGTGCTCTCTACTTCCTGTCCCAGCTCTGTAACATGCTCACATAAACACAATAGCTTCCCATGGATGCTAGCTATTGGCCAGTGCAGGAAGTGATCTCCATCAGACTTTACCTCCCCAATTTGATTGTTCTTGTCCCACAACATGAAACTCCTTGGGTCTATGTCACACATTTACACGGGAACATGTCCTGGGTAGGCCATTTCATAGGTCTGGAATCTATAAAAGTCTTTGTTTACCAAAGTTTGAATCTGCTCAGACACTCAGTACAGCTGTGTTACGTTATAAGCCAACTGAGTAATAAATAGTTCTGAGAGATATTCATGGGTGTCTCTGGGAAAGAAAAGACTTGGCTAATTTTCTAGTTTGGGAAGGTAATTATGCAGTATTGGCAATGAAAGTTTCCCAATCTTGCCTGTGTTTGTGACTCGTGGATTGAACAAATGAAGTCATTTGATATATTACTTGCTATCATTTCAAAATACAAGTCACAGACTGGAGTGATGGATTGTGACTAAGATTTTGTTGCTTTTCCAGAGGACCCAAGTTGGATTCCCAGCATCCCATTTCGCATAGCTCACAATTGCCAGTAACTCAAGCTCCAAGGGAATCCAATGCCTTTGGCTTCTGCAGTGCCCCAACATACACTTGTACAAACCCACACACAGATGCACACATATATGTAATTTAAAATAAAATAAAAGTGGGGGAGAACCGTGATTGGAATGTAAAATGAAATTAAGATAAATAAATAAGAATAAAAATAAACAAAATTTTAAAAGAAAGTCAATATTTGGCATTTATGTAAATATGGGGATACTTTAAAAAGGATTTTGTTTTAATTTTGTGTATTTATGTGTGTCTGTGTACATGAGTTCAGTGTGTGTGGAGAACACAGATGGCATTGCATCCTCTGCAGCTGAGGTTGCAGGGAGTCTTGAGTTACCAGATCCAGATGCTGGGAACTTAACTTGGATCTTCCGCAAGAGCAGTATATATTCTTAACCACTGAGCTATCTCTCCAGCAATACTTTCAATAAGTGGTTTAGCTGTAAGACTTGGTTATTGTCAGGATCCCTATGCAAATATGCTGCTAAGGCATCTACTTGTACAATAGTGGCTGTGTCTTAAACTCCCCCCTTTTATTTAAGAACTATGCTAGTATCCATGCAGCTGCATTTGCCCAAGGGTGGTGGTGACAATCTCTGTCTGCCCAGGTCTGTAGGCAGCCCTGCAGTCTTCTGTGGGGCATGCATTTCATCTAGAGAGCCAGAGTAGGAGTTGCTTACGTTATGAAGGCCAAATGTGCGCCAGTGCTTGGAACATGAAGTCAATACATCGTTTCACTCCGCGTGGGGCCACTCTGCATTCTTTTCTTTAGAACAAGTTTAGGGATTTTGTTTTGCTTCCCAGTTCTCTTCCTACATAAAATACCTCGAAGTGTGACTTTGAAAGAGGCTCTTTGCCCGCCACAAAGAGGATGTTTTAGAAGTTATTTTTAATGCTTTGGCATTCTTGCTTGTGTCGTTTGAACCAGCGAGCGTTTATAGAGTTTGTGAGCCTGTGAACAATGTGAGCAAGTGGCCACTCGGGAGATGTGTAGGTGGGGAGCACGTTTTTACACTGCGCACGTGCTGGTTCGCTCCCCTGCACTGTGTGCTAGATCAGGGATCTGTGAGCATTTTCTGGAAAGAGCCAGAACATTAAGATTACAAGCTTTCCATGGTAACAAGGTGTCTGCCCCCATTGCTCTCCTCTGGTGTAACGACACAAGCAGATGAGTGTGGCTGGCCAGGTCCCAATACAACTGTTTTCATCAGCTCTGAAATGTGGCTCCCGGTAATATATGTGTTAGTACTGCCATCCCATACTCAGAAAGCTAAGGTAGGAGGATTGCCCTAAGTCTGAGTCCACTTTGTGACACATAGTGAACCCCAGGCCAGTCCAGGCTACAGGGAGAACTCCTCTTAAATAAAACCAAAAGTAGGAAGGCTGAGAAGATATCTCAGCAGGGAAAGTGCTTGCTGGTGAATATTAAGACCCAATTCTGATCCCTTGCACCTAATATAAAGCAGAGCATGGTGGGATGCCTGTGTTTCCAGTGCTAGGAAGACAAGGGGAGGAGGATCCTGGCCCCCACTGGCTGGCCAGCCTGGTCTATTTGGCAAGTTCACCCCAGTAAAAGATTCTGTCTCAAAAAATTAGGAAGACATTTCTGAGAAATGATATCCAAGGTTGACCTCTGTCCTCCATATGAGTGTATACAGTCCGTTCTCACATGAGCATACACACAAACGGGGAGGGGAGAGGGAGGGAGGAGGAGAGAGGGGGAGGGAGAGAGACAGAGACAAAGACAGAGAGAGAGAGAGAGAGAGAGAGAGAATTGCTACAAAAGGATTGCTATTAGTTTGAGGCTAACCTGACTATGTCATGTGGTGTTCTAGGCCAGCCTGGGCTACAATGTGAGACATTATCTTAAACCAACCAAACAAAATTGAATAAAAATTGAATAAATAATTTAATTATAAAAGAATTGCTATTTCTCTTTTGATTCCTGTTATAGTCACTTAAAAATGTGAAATACAGACAGTGGGCCAGATTTGGCCATGACCATGGCTTTCTAACCCCCGTGCCAGATTTAAAAAAAAAGCCAAACTATAAAAAGTAGGATGAAGACATAAATAGAAGTCTTTACTGATGCCGCCGGAGCTGGGATCAGACGTCTGAGACAAACTGTCTCGAGCACAGCATTGCCTTGAGTCAGCCATGCTTGGGAAAGTGACCGTCAACAGTTTTATTTAGAAGAACCATCTCTGAATATTATACTAAAATACCATGTGACGCTGAAAATATCAGGGACCAAACTGATTTTGTCTCTGCTTTGATCCAGCTCCTCCAGAGCTGTACCTTCTGGCCACAGCTCAAATCTGTGTGACTCTGGAAATGATGACTGTCATTAATAGTTGACTGGGTGTGCTTAGAAGCAAACTATTTCCCATATACTTTGTCCAGTCCATCCGAGTTGGGCAGGGATTGGGTGCATTCTGATCTGGAAGAACTCACAGGGCTAAGTGGGCTTGGAACATCTTCTAAACGTTCACTTTTGCACATACATATATCAGCATCCTACAGTGCCCAGGCCCTTTCATAAAGTAAATGCACACCCCTTCTATGGGCAGGTCAAACGAATTTAACAAACTTCTCTTCTGAGCGGTTGTCAACCTCTCCCTGCTCACCCTTCACCCCATTGAGATGACTTTAACACCAGCGAGAGGAACTCTTCCATCAATTCATATTTATTGTTTGCTGAAATTACATGCACATATATGTACATTTGCGGTCTTGGGTATTGATGTATGTCAGGCTTTACCTACAGTGGTTTATTTAGTGATGTGGTCAATATCACTTCCCTCAATGACAATCAGAGATACATACTCAAATTCCCAATACTAATACGGCAGCTTCACGCCCATCTGAGCCCACAACACCAGAAGATAGGTATATTCTCTAGAATATACTAAATAGCTAAGTGCTAGGAACACCAAAGATAGCCAGAAAGAATTCAGTCTTGAAAAGTCAGCATCCACATAAACTGTAGCTTCTTCTGTCCCCAGTATTCACATTTGCTGGCGTTTTTTTTTTCATTTTCTCTCCTCTTCTTGGAAGCTATTGAGAAGAGAGATAGCGCCTGCTATCCTCAGTGTTTAGTAGAGAACCATCATATAGTGAATGTCTGCTGGTTTAATGAACAAAAATGACCTAAGTTTTATCAGGTGGAATGATGGTACTGGGCTAGTCAAGATGAGGACCTTTCAGATCTGAGTTAGTGAATGAACAAAAATGACCTAAGCTTTATCAGGTGGAATGACGGTACTGGGCTAGTCAAGATGAGGACCTTTCAGATCTGAGTTAGTGAACTGGAGATCATAGCTGCTTTTCCCGTTGCCTTGGGACACCAGGGACTCAAGGAACCCATTAACTTCCCTAGTTCTTTTCTCTTCAAAGGCAAGTCCCTATGGTCTCACCATTGACTCCATCACCAATACTAAAGCCAACCGTGTCTTTTATTACCTTGGTGACAGAAGCTATTTGTTAATGGGCTATTTGCCTGAATAATCGTTTTTTCTTGCTCATTGTTCTTAGTGGCATGGTTTTAATTATGCATGCTCAAGCTGCTTGGGCTTACCTGCCTCTTTAATCCAATAATTGAAAAGGGCTTTGTAATTGAATGAGGCTGAGAAAACAGACAGTAAAAGACCCAAACAAGTATCAGGGCTCTTCCTGTGAATGGAGTTCCTAGGGCGGTTTTCTCCTGTGGAGGTACATCTTGAAGGGCTTAGTTGGGGAAAAACAAATCAGGTTTGAGTGACCTGATGGCTGGTAGCGAGAGCAGCCAATAATTTAGAGAAATCATACTTCTCAGGAAATAAGTATTTGAGAAGATATGAGTGTGCAGCACACAGCTGCTGAGGAGTACAGGACAGTGAGCTGTAAGAAGACTGGAAAATGACTGAATCATCCATCTTCAAAGTACCATACCATGACATCTGTCCTAGAATGGTCAAGGGTATGGTTCACTGGGAGTCTTTGAATCCATCCATCTTCAAAGTACCGTACCATGACATCTGTCCTAGAATGGTCAAGGGTATGGTTCACTGGGAGTCTTTGAATCCATCCATCTTCAAAGTACCGTACCATGTCGTCTGTCCTAGAATGGTCAAGGCATACCAAGTGACCCTCAGAAACTTAGGTAGGTTCTTCAAAGTACCGTACCATGTCGTCTGTCCTAGAATGGTCAAGGGTATGGTTCACTGGGAGTCTTTGAATCCATCCATCTTCAAAGTACCGTACCATGACATCTGTCCTAGAATGGTCAAGGGTATCGTTCGCTTCACTGGGAGTCTTAAGAGGTCTTGTGCATCCAGCAATGTGTGGTCCTTCCTCTCAAGAATCCTGAACAATAAATAAGACAATTGGCAGCTGAAGGTAAAGTCACCGAAGACTTGCAAGAACTATGATTTTACTTAATTTTTGTTTGTTTGTTTTGGGTAATTTTATTTTAAACTTTGCTTTATCCCTAAGTTTTCTTGAGATGGATGAGGGTAGAGAAAGCAGATTGAGCTTCACTTACCAGTAGAGTTAACAAAGGAAGAAAATGGAGCCGTTAGTGTAAGGAAAGTGTCCAGGCTCCCTGGAGGCCAGTGTTGGAAAGGTATTGAAGACTTGGTGTTCTGCATCATCAGGAGTGATGAATCCTTCCCTCAGACTGCGGTGCTGTGGGACAGTCTTTGTACACTGAAAATATGTATCACTTTCATTGGTTAATAAAGAGCTGACTGGCCTATAGCTGAGTAGGAAGAGAGTGGATGGGAGAGTCAGACTAGGAGGAAGCTGGGAAGAATAAGGGTGGAGTCTGAGGAGTCACCAGGAGATGCAGAGGGAACAAGACATGCTGGAGGACAGGTAAAGCCATGAGCTACATGGCAGCACATAGATTAATAGAAATAGGTTAATATAAGTTGTAAGAGCTAGTTAGTAATTAGCCTGAGCTATTGGCCAAATATTTGTAATTAATAATAAATATTTGAGTGGTTATTTAGGAGCAGCTGCCAGCACACAGAGAAACTCTGTTTACACTAAGGGGAGATAGAAGCATAAGGAGCACCAATATCTTAGGACAAAAGGTCAGGTGACACCATGCCTAAGTCCTGCTGTAGAGACTAAATAGTATTGGACTGTACCCTAAATTTGGCAGGGACTTGGAATATAAAAGGGCAGTGAGGACTTCCCAGATTCAGTGAGTCTGCAGCTGGGATTTCAAAGTACTATTGGATTTTGATTTGATAACTGTAATGTTAAGACCTTCAGGCTGAGGAAATACTGGCAAATGTAAAAAGGCCACGAAGTGGTAAGAGTGCCACAAATAAGGAAGGGTGGGACCAAGAGAGTGTTGTCAACTCTGGCGTTTGTTTAGCCTTAGACTTCACAGCATGCAGGGGTGAATTGGGGGCTCCCCTTTTTATAGGACTAGTCAGAGGGCCCCAGAAAGTTTTCTGGCAACAGGCTATACCATTCACCTAATTTTTTTAAAAGAAACAAAGAGGTTTGTACCCATAAAACCTAAGAACAGTAAGCCTCGTTTCAGACTTGTATATTACATTCATAGTACTGGCCAACTATGACCAGCGGATCTTGCAGGGAAGTCACTGGACTGTTATTGGGAAGAGCCTGGACTTAGCAGATCCTCTGATCCCACCCTGAAGCTCTCCCTGGGAACTGTAAGTTGAGCAGCACAGGTTCTAGACCAGCGGGTACACCCATGACAAGGCGGTAAATAGTGTGCAGAAATTTCCCACCTTTCTAAAGCTGTCTAAACTAGGGAACTTCAATAAGCTGAGTTCTATGCAAGAGACCTGTGTTTTCCAGAATTCAGGAGACAGAACCCAATGTCAAAGTGCTGACCGGGCCATCATCCTTTCAGTGGGGTCTTTCCTTGGATTCTGCGGACACCAGCTCTATCACATCATATCTTCATAGGATCTTGTTGCTCTGCCTTTTGGTGTCCTGCTTTCTTCTTATGAGGACTTCAGAGACATTGGATTGACATCAACCCACACTGACTCATTCAGCTTAGTGACCTCTTCAAAGAGCCTCTCTTCCAGTTTGAGAACTTAGAACTCTTAAGTGCAGTGTGTGTGTGTGTGTGTGTGTGTGTGTGTGTAGGAAGCACACCTCAGCCCATTCTAGAATACCCAACCCATAACCAAGGGAGAGATGAGGCTTGAGGACCCTTCATCTGCTAAACACAGACCTTGACCTATGTGTATCAGGCTGCAACTCAGCACCTGACTATCCTCCCATAAAGACTGGAGGCCAGAAGCACAAGGACCACACAGAAGTGGGGCCTGCAGAAATAAAACCTTGTCTTAAATACGTACTTGCTCTTTCCTAGATTCAGTCCTCATATTTACATGTTTTCAAGATTTTTGTTTTATTTTTAATATTCTGCCTACAAGAAGGAGACCGGACAACTAGCTATAGTAGTCCTGTTATTTTGATCTTTTCCTCTTGTTTAAGAAAGACTGCTTTTGTTTGGGAATGGATTCCTTTTTCAAAGTGGTACCCAGTGCATTAAACTCCACTGTGCTATGTCCATTAAGGGCAAGCAAACCACCAGGAACTTTTCCTTCTTATCCAGCAGCCCAAGCCTTCTGCTGTGAATTACCAACATGTTGTTGAAATGTTGAAGAGTCAGGAGCATCAAGACAAGCAATTAAGGCTTCCTGAAAACAATTAGTGCAGGGCATGACATGACGCAGGGCTCATTTCTTCAACATCAATCACAGAATCTTCCTCTTAAGCCATTATCCCTGGTGTGTCACTTGCTTACAGAAATCACAGAGAGATAATGACTAAGCCATGCTTAGAGGCTGTTTGATGCTGATTTGTTGTTGCCTGTGATTTATCATAATGGGCTCTTTGATTGAAAGATAAATACCTCATTTCACGGAGGCAAATCAATTATTATTTCAATAGTTTATTTATTGTCTGTTTTGTTTTTGACACCTACATAATTGTATGACCCACTTAAGTTTATACATATTCCTCAGACTTGCTAGACTCAAATAGACAAAACTTCTTGTATTTCCCATCTTATCTCCTTCCCCTCTTTTCCAACTGAGAAGCTGCCCATTCCCTTCCTCGTTTTCTTTCCTTCCTCGTTGTCCTTCTATCTTTGAAGTCCACTCACTCCAATCTTTTCAGGAACTATGTATGCTCTATTGATTTCTGTTTCTTTGTATGTAGCTCTGCCTTATATGGTCTATTACTCTCATAAACAATTCTATTGAAAAGCACATTAATCTCACACATCTTAAACTAAAGCTACGAGCATTCAGTAATACCTTGGATTAAATGCTAAGTCATTGTCTCTTGGCCACGCTTCTCTCAGTAACCATCACTTTAGCTTTCTTTTCTCAACAATAATCTTTTTACACTCTTCTACAGTTCATGTTGGTACTTCAATCCACTTCAGCTTCCTAAGAAGGCTCTTTCTTATTAATGCCATTGGTGTGAGCAAATGTTTCTGGGTACAATTGTTGGTTTTGTTCTAATAAGATCTGCCTATTGCAATCATTAGGCATAGCTGATAACTCCCTGATTCTCAGTTTATATTCTTCTCTTCCATTGGCTTCAAGGACATCACACCTTCCTGTGTACGTTTGTGTGTGACATCAGTGCACATTACAAACTGGAATTATCGGATGAGAACAGTGTGTGTGAATGTCTGCAAGCCTGTGTCCCTCAAACGAGGATGATGGCCTTTGTGTATCAGTTCCAGGAGCCTCTGTCTACTTCTCTAGCTTCTCTCTCATCTCTACTGTGACAGAGGGCCTCTGGAATTCAATGCCTTCTCCTTTTTACCCTGAACAATTAAAATGATTCCCCCCAGTTCTGTTTATCCTGCACACTATTGCCAAACTGAGCCTTTTTAGATTTGGCTCACTAGGAAGTCTGGCCTTGAGTTCAAGATGCCCCCACCTCAGCCTCCCTGCAGCTGGAAGCACAAACAAGCAGTCTCAGCATTATGTTGTTTGTGTAAGCCCTTTACTTTTAGACTATTTTAGGTTTGTATGAAAAGCAGAGAGAATTTTCATATGCAAAGTGATGTTTTATATTCAAATATGACCCTCCCCTCCTATTTGAAAAAAAAAAAACAAAACAAAACAGAAGAGGCTGGAGAGATGACTCAGCCGTTTAGAGCACTTACTGCTCTCGCAAAGGTCAGGTTAGTTTCCTAACACTTACATTATATGGCTCAGCACCATCTCTAACTCCAGCTCCAGGGATCCGCTGCTCTCTTCTGGCCTTCATGAGCACTAGGCAGACGTGTTTCAAAGACACACATGTAGGGAAAACACTCCTATAAATAAATCTAATGCTTTTGAGTCAGACTATAGGAAGCCCGTATATAAACTGTCTCTGGTATCTTTCCCTCTTCTCCTTGGCTCTCACATCTATAGCCACAGTAGGCTCTCAGGTTTCCTAACATCCACATTTCACTCATGTGGACATCCTTTGTATATATTCTTTCCTTACTCTAGACTGGCTCCTTCCCAGGTGTACACAGGGCAGCTAGCTTGAGCTCATCTCCTCAAGAGAACCTCAACTATATTTCTAATGTATTTTATCATTTATGTGTATGTAAGTTTGTCTATGTACGTATCCATGACCATGTCTATGTCTCTGTATATGCATGTACATGACAGTGCCTGTGGAGGTTGGAATATGGCATTGGAACTGACGCTTCAGGTGGTTGTAAGTTGGCCAATGTGGGCTCTGCAAACCAAACTCCAGTCCTCTGTAAGAGCAGCAAGTGATCTTAGTCGCTGAACCATTGTTCCAGGCCTCGTCTGTGCTTCTTTAGGATATGAATACCTAACTGAGCCTTCTAATATGTGCCATTCCACTTAGAAAGCTCATATGCTTTGATTCTTTGGACAAGAATGCTAAGTTCTGTGGAAACATGGAAGACAATTTGCTCATCATCATGTTTTTAGCAAAATACCTGATGATATTATTTAATAAGCAGTTATTAGACAAAAGAAGGAAAGAAAGAAGGAAGGGAAAGAGGGATGAAGACACAGAATGAGATCAGTTAATGGTTGACTATGGGGAGTACGTGTAGTAGCTTGGTAATTCAAGTCAGGCCCAATGTTTGTTTCAACAAACATAGCTAGAATCAGGTATGTACAGAACTGGGCATGGTGGTACATGCCTGCAATTAGGAATCCAAGACAGGAAGATTTCAAGAGGCTGGGAAACATGGCAAGGACTTGATTCAAAAATAAAGAAAATGAATCAGCTGTAAAAACAGATGTTATAAGCCATTTGTGTCTTTATAAAACTATGGCTTACCATCTAAATGAATATCTAGTAGAAGTAGTCTCCCCCAAAACATTTTAATAAACTCTGATAAAACCCATTTGGGGGGTCCCGGCACTATTAAGACAAGCAGATAGGAAAGGTGGGTCCTGGGCAAGGTAAAGAGTATGACTACCTGCAATCAATCCACTGCCACCCAAATGAGGATAGCGACCCCTATGAGTGAGACCCGGGGCCCTTTCCCCACCTCTGCTTCTACTTACCTCCCAGGAAAGCAACCCTAGTTATTTCTAATGTCCTGAAGTCCAGAGTGAGTCTTCCTAACGTCTCTTCTCACTGTTTTCTGTCTGTAAATGTGCGAAGAATCAATTGGTGTGAAAGCACTCAGTGGAAAAGAAATAAGATGATTTATATTCCAATGTTAAAGAAAAATGAGTTTCTTCTTTCGGACTCCATTGACTTCCTTTCTTGTGTGCTGAAAGTTCATCTCTGAGTCACAAGATGACGGCTCTCCACAGTCAGTATGAACTGGAACCTGATGGTGAGCCTATCTGCTCTGCTCAGTCCATTGTCTACCTGTTGACCCCCAGGGCATTTACTTGGCACCTCCCATAATGTGAATGACTCCTTTTGCACACCATGGCACTGAAGGTGCCATTTCATTCCCTGTCTAGGACACAAAGCCTCAAGGGCATCGTGGATGACCAATGAGACTACTGCTGCTGAACCAATGCAGGGGAGCTGCAGGCAGGAGTCTACCTCTGTGTTCAGTCTAGTGACCAGTGACTCAATGACAAGGCAGGAGCCAGGAGCAGTGTGGCTCGGGATATTGATCATAGCTGAAAATACCACCACCCATCACAGGAAATCACTTGGGGTGGCAAGGAGACAATAATAAATATAGCAACTACGTGAACCCCAGACCTATGCATTCTGGCATTTACAAATTCTCCCTCAGCTCCAGGTTCCTTTGTTTGAGGACATGGAAGAGGTTAGGCTCTTGCTATCTGCCAACAGTGCAAAGAAATTTTACTGGAAGGGTCAGTGGAGAGGGTTCATGATGAAAGGAAGAAGGATGGCTCATACTCTCAGCTTGGCTTTTATTTCATAAGAGACCGATAACTGTGTGGATAACCTGTGTGTCAACCTGGGCTGAGCCTCCTGAAGCCAATGTATCACTGAAGCCAGGAACCCTTTGAGCCAAACAAATCTCTAGGAGTCCTTGGCCAAATAAATATTGAGGAGTACTTTTTAAGAGTTACCTGATAATATAAAGTTTTATCTTTAACTGCAAATAACAAAATCAAACAGGAGTATAGAATTTTTTCAGCACATTGCATCCAGATGTGAACATGTCCCTTTTGTGATATGAGCCATACTGTGTACTTTTGAAGGGCAATTTGCTTGAGGTAGTTCCAAATTTAGTGCTCACTATTTAATTACAGAAAAACAGAACACACCAATGAAAAAGCCTCTTGGCATTTCTTGACAGCTGTCACATATATTATCTAGAACACAAATACACAACAAAAATTGCAGAGCTCTCAGTCCTCAGCGTGGTTAAATGTCTTTAGTTGTAGATGTGGCTCAAATAAATTGAAGGATGTGTGTTTTTCCTTCCTTCCTTCCTTCCTTCCTTCCTTCCTTCCTTCCTTCCTTC
>LOEQ01003686.1:188493-228072 GCA_001685075.1 Bramus lutescens | reverse complement strand
TTTTTGAGACAGGGTTTCTCTGTAGCTTTGGAGCCTGTCCAGGAACTAGCTCTTATAGACCAATCTGTTCTCGAACTCACAGAGATGAGTTCTGCCTGCCTCTGCCTCCTGAGTGCTGGGATTAAAGCCGTGCGCCACCACCACCTACCATGTTCTTCTATTGTAAAGGATTCTGCAACTTGGCACAGAATCTTTCAAGAATTAGTAAGTTTTGTGTATTCATGCTAAATATTATAAGGAAGGAGCTCAGTTTCCTTCTATCTAGCTGTCTTGGTATTGTGTGCTGAACACAGCACCTGTCCTATGCTGGAACTACCTTTTTTATTTTTAATTCATGAAGGTTTATTCCTCTGATAGAGTAAACTGCAGATAGCACAAGAGCAGACATGTTTCTTTCAAAGCTTAGTTCTTTAATTTTCAATAATTCCCTTCTTGACTACTTGCTGTCTACCTTAGTCCCAAGGTGGATGTCCAGTCTCTGTGATTGGAACACCATGAATTGATTCTGGATGTTATTAAATGCTCAAAGATAAAAGGGACATTTGGAGAGCATACCGCATCTGGCTTTCTGTTGGTTGATTTTTTTTAACATCCCTGCTTCTCCCGTTTGGCTTTTTTCTAGGAGGACAATTTGGTCTTCTCACCTGGCTCTCCTCTTGCCTGCCTCCCCTTTCTCTTGCTGTGTTAGTGTTCTTGACCTTGAATAGCTTGAGTCCCTTATAATTTTTTCTTTGTAGTTTCTTTGCTGAGTGGTCATGAACATGAGGATCAGTGTGTCAGGCATTATTGCCGCTTCAGTTACTGAAGGATGCCTGCCTTCTTTCTTCTGCCTGGCCTGTCTCTTTATTCTCACAGAAGCCACGCATATCTCTCCTAGATATTTTCACCTTCTCTCTTGGAATGCACGTTCCACCAAAATTCTAGAATGTTCATCCTGAATTCATCTGAACCAAGTCCCTACTATGTAAAACCTTCAGCATCTCCCCTTCACACTTAGCATTCACAACTAGCTCCACGTCAAATCTCAAAGTTGAAGAACAACCCCGACACCTGTTGCTGCCCTTGTCGGTCTTCCAGTCATACTGGCTTGCTTTTGACTCTCTGAATTATGTAAGATTTCTCAAATAGAAGAATTTTATTACATGTCAGTCTTTATCATGTTCTTGGTATATTGTGATTATATGGAAATTATGGTCATCGTTGAGGCTTTTGTTGAAATAAACTGGGTTTGGATCTTAGAGAAAAATCTGTGTTGAGGTCTTATTTACTCAGAATTAAAGACAGGGGATAAAAGCCAGAAAGTCAGCTCAGTTCGTCTAAGTAAAATCACATATTCTTAGAACCCTAAAACTTGGCAGGAAGCAAGAGAATATGGAACTCAAGACCAGCCTCTATCATGTAGTGAGTTTGAAGCCAGTCCTGACTATGTGGGACACCGTATCAAGAAAAAATAAGTAAAACAGGACATCCAAACTCTCACAATGTCTATGTGCCCCGTCTTTCCTTCCTACTTTGATGTGGCCATTTATCTCCCTTAATGAGAAACTATGGGTATCTGGCCAGCAGTTGAGATAGAAACAAAATTTGCTTGGTTGATCTAGTGATATTTTGGTGCACAATTTTACAAAACTACAATTCTTTTATATCATTTGATCATGAAGTTAAATACAAAACCAAATGGAAAAAAAAGAAAAATCTACTCTTTAAAAACTCATTTCTGTTGAAAAGGTGGTGGAAACCATGGCAGTGATCAAGAGTCTGTGTTCCCTTGGCCAAAGTTGAAGTGAAAAAGTCAATGGCTGGAAGAGATCTGCCCTAAAGGAGCCAGGACATTTGCTGGTTACCATGTGACTTGTAGGCATCTGTCAGGGAGACACCATCTGGCACTATTTGGCAGGACTTGGTTATCAGGGTGCAGAGTGAACCACTGTCCTCAACTCTAGAGGCAGACGCTAGAACTGACCAAGGGTGTGCTTTCTACTGGAAGAGAAAAATGTTCATTGACTCGAGATGTTGATGCTCTTGCTCCATTACCCAGCACCCTGGATATGGGGAGAAAACGAAAAGAGTAGAAGAAGTGTGGAAATAAAGACAAGAAATCTTGATCCTTCCAACCTGTCCAATCACCCGAGCCTGAGATGGACTCAGCTCAGTGGCTGAGTGGAGCAGGGTACCCAAACTGGCTAAATAACAGACTGTAAAACATATATATGCACATGGTAGGCACTTGGATAATTAGTGACATGAGAATAGATATGCATACAAATTGAATTAATTTATTAAGTATCTACAAGAAGCAATGAGGCATGAGGCAAATTTTCACAATAATGCCATTTGGGTAGATTCTTTGATTAGTTTCAGTTTTCAGCTATAGATACTGAGGTGGGATAAGAAAGAGTAAGCTGCATCTCCGTGACAAGGGTCACCCCTGATCTGTGTGATCCTAGAGTATGCAATGCTGTCTGGTTGTCTTTATAATGAGTTGTTTCCAGCTCTTTTCATATTGCTTACTAATTTTCTCCCATCCCGGTACTAACCAGGTATGACCTTGTCTTGCCTCAGAGAAGATCAGGTGCCCTCAGGGTGATACAGCTCTAGGCAGTCTTATATATTACTTAGAGGGGAAAATTGTGTTTGAATTTTGTTATTTGTCCTTGCTATTTTGCACAACACTTATGATCAAATAGTCATCTCTGTGGCTTTTAGTGGGTTGCTTAAACTCCTTGATATATAAATATTTACAGTATAGAATTATGAAATTTCCCATGGGACACCTGAATTAATAAAATGTAAGCCCCTATGGCTCAGATGATGCCTGGGACCCATAGTCATGAGTAATTGCTGCTTATGTAAAGATTCAATGCATTGTCAGGAACGCTGCCCATCAGTTAAAATGAGAGGTTGTGAATCCCTAAGCAATGATAGATGGTTTTTAAATTTAGGCTCATCTAGGAACAATTGAAAGAAAAGGCAGACAGCATTGTAAGTTGCTGTAGATGGCCCCCAGGAAGGGAAATATGACAGCAGGAGAACACATTCCTGCTAATAAGATATTTAGGAGACTAGAAAGACTGGGCCCTGGAACATGAAATTGAGGAGCAAATTTAAATGACTTCAGCTAAAGTGTTTGAATTGGTCAGAAGCTGGAAAGATGGTTCAGCAGTTGAGGGCACCCGACTGCTCTCCAGAGGGCCCAGATTGCACTCCCAGCACCTATCTGGTACCTCACGACCATCTGTAACTCCAATTCCAAGGAATCAATTGCCCTCTTCTGATCTTCATGGCCACTGCATGGTGCCGTAACATACATGCAGGAGAAATATGATAAACATAAAAATAATATGTAAATGAATTGTTCAAAATATTTTAAAAGTTAATGGTCAAAGAAACAAAACATAGAGAAAAATGCATTTTCACTGCCTTAGAGTCCTAGGTGTCCATCTTGTTCTGCTTAACACAGTCACATAGGTAAACTGAGGCTGCCTACAGGTGGCACAAGAGCTCACGGCCACTGCATCCCTTCCTCCTGTATCCAGGGAAACAGCAAAGCTGAGTGATGATGACCTCATATCAGCTTAATTTACCCATCAGCAAATGTTTTAGAAAGGTCACAACTTTCCCTCTATCTCAACACAGCAGTGTGATCTTGAGGGTGAAATCGAACTGATAAACAGCTGGGGTATTTTCCTGTGACCCAGATCCAAATTATCACTGGTCCTAAGAACTACCAGTGTGTGGTCCTGCATGTGATTTTCATCCTTACTGTTAAAAAGCATATTCTTAAAGGGACCCATCCATTTCTAAGTCCATCCCTCCAGTGGATCTTCTGAGCTTGTTCTGATGATCACCTATGGTTTAAACCCTACATAGAGATTCGTGGAAAATGCAGAAACTATTTTTCACTTGAAAAAATGCTTTTCATTTTGTATGAGTCCAGAGTGGTTCACTTATAATTCCACAGTTCAGACATATTTGGCATCAAACTTCAGTCCTGGAGAGCCAAGGTAATCGCTTATGTGTCTTTGGATGGCTGCTTTTTTTGGCTTCTAATGTACTCCTGAATATATGAATCTTTATAATTCTACTTTTATTCCCAGTCACATCCTTACCTTGTCTGTGCATGAAATTGGCAAGACATAAGTCACATAAACAGTAAAAATATTACTCCTAGAACTAAAGTTCGATGAGAATATGTATTCGGCATATTGGTTTCCGAATGACACTCTAATGCTGAGACCGAGAGAGAGGAGGTGAATACCATGAAGCTGAGAAGCTAACTGGCTGACTTTACCACAACCCTTGCCCTGTGTCATTGGAAAAAAACACACAGTCCTTTGTGCCTTTGATGTTCTTGACTAGTGGAACGTCCAGACAACTCATAATAAAAGAGGTGTGTGTGTGTGCATTGAATCCTAGTTGCTGTGGTTCCAGGAGACTTTCTAGCTCTAAGAACTCTTTTGCTTTGTCATGATCATTGCATCTTTCAAGACACATTTTTCCATGCATGCCAGTATAAACTTTTAACTTAGAGAATTCTTAGTAAGTATAATAGTAAGTAGAGGAACTAGCCAGCTGGTGCAGAATACCATGTGCGAAGGTTTCCATTAAACAGCCAGTCAATACGCCATTCCTTTGAAGAGCTTCTTGGACCTTGGTGTAGCCTTAGTATTTTCCACCATTAATTTGACATGGTATTTAAATGTGGGTATGAGTTTAAAACTAGGTCCTTTGGTCAGTAAAATAGTTGTCACAATCAATATAAGTATGCCAGTTTCCAGTAAAAGGAGGGGAGGGAGAGGCTTAAAAATCTCAAGTATTTAGGAGGTACCCATTTGCACACTACATGGTATGGGAAACCTGAGAACTGATAACCCAGACGCCTTGCTAAGCAGTGATCTAACTGGCCACAGAGCACCAGTGTAAGTATAAACCCTGTAGGAAATGATCTCTGAAATGGTATCCCGAAAGAGTCTTTTAGAAGGACGGTTTCCATCACTTCCACAGGTTATCACAATGCCTAGCTAGCTTCGAGGTTTGATGCTCTGGAACTGATTTTCCCAAACCCAGGCCGTTCCTTCACTGGCGACTGAGACAAGCTGAAAATGGGCATGATCACACGTAAAAGGCACACTAGCATGCAAGCCAAGCCTAGGGTAATTTTGTGTGCTTTGTTTTGTTCGGTTGTAGGGTGGTTTAAGGGGTGCCGTGGGAGCCAGGATGGAGGTGCTGTCGGGTTTCCACTGTGTGTATTGCTCAAGTGGGCAAGGCTAAGCAGAAGAGGGACTTAGCAACCGGGTGCCCAGTTTCCAGCAATAGACAGGCTGGCCTACAACACCCATTTTGTCAAAAGTCCCCTCCTAGTGATTCCGATACTAGCTTGTGTTGTGCAGCCCTACACGCCCCATTTTCTGTTCTCCAGATTTAGCCAGCCAGCCTGTAGATCCACCGATCAGTCCCTGAGCCACCCGATTCCAAGAGATGCATTTGTCATTGTGATGTTTGTTGTTTTGACTGCTCTTCTTCCCCATTACAAAGTTTCACTCTTTAAAATATCCTTCTTCCGCCCTAACCCCCCAAGAGGCTGTAGATCAGTGAAGCTGCTTTACCTCCTCTCTGGCCTTATGAAGCAGCCTGCATCGGGAGGGCACTCGGGATGCTCTAATGTGAACGTAGAAAGGCACATCTTCAGGACTCCTGTTTCCGTGTGACCAGATCACGGCGGTGCCTCTTTGCCAGTGGGTACAAATGACCCTGGTGTACCCGTGACTTCCCTTCATTTAAATCCATCCTGCGCAGTCTTAGAAACTGGTTTTCTACTTTCAAAGAAATGCCTAGAGCAAATCCGTCTCTAATATAAGCTCTTTTATTTTGTTATGTCTTATCATCAGCTTGTTTACTTTGGCTTCCAAACAGGACAATATTAAAATGTTTCCAAGGACAATAGATCTAATTTCAAAAAGAAACAAGACAAAATCCTTGTTTGTGAGCCTGTCTTGGCAGCCCCCTTCTGGCTCATAGTGAGTAAAGTGAAGCCCCAAGGACGCAGCCAACAAAAAAATGAAAAACAGAACCAACTACATCATGACCTCACAGTAGCCTGGGACTGAGCTGGAGTTTAAAACAAACACATTTTTAGTGTTTGAAACAAACCAGAATAGAGCAATCTATACTCAGGGTACTTGAGTAAGCGAACAGGGTGTTTGGTAGAGGAATAGTATTGCAAGATATTGTAGGATACTTTAAAATCAGAATAATAAGTCAGGTATCCTTTAAAAACTAATTGGGCTCTTAGATGCCCCATTTCTTTGCCTGCCTGGGTTGTGGCACTGTGGACCGAAGTACAGAAAACACGTCAACACTGCCCTCTACAGGTCATTCGAGGCACTTCCTTGCCTTAGATGGCAAGTGGCTGGCTTTAAAGGCATGCTTAGCTGGAAGAGTTCTAGTGTATCTGACACGGGTGTGGGTTTATCAATTAAGCAACCTGGGCCGTCTCCACCTTCCTACAATGAAAACAAATGCTACAAGCAGTTACACAAATGATTGCTATTTCTAGGAACATATGATGTTGAGAGTTCTTAAAAGACTTTTATTCCGTGGTCCAATAGGAAATCAGACAGGTTCTGTGTCCTTAAGAAAGCATTGCAGAATGACAAAGAAGCCATGGAGTAGGTGAGGTCTGCAGAATGAGCTAAGACAGAAAACTGCAATGTGGCCTTGAAGTCACACGTTTTCCTGTTGTAGAGAAAGCTTAGCAAGCATGGGTGCCCTGATGATTAAAACAAGAAAGTAGAAAGGGCATGTGACCCCGTCTAGAATACTAGCCAAATACTGGGAATTTTAGGTGGAAGGGGTGTGTGTGTGTGTGTGTGTGTGTGTGTGTGTGTGTGTTTAACTGACACACTGCGTCTGAGAGACAATGAGAAATGGACGATCATATGGTTTAATATGGGAAATCTTCAAAAAGTGACTGGCTTGTAAAGCAAAGTTTCTAGTGGAGAAACATGTTTCCTCTCGCCAGTGTGGGAGAGAAGGTCAGTGCCTCTCCATGCACACAGCAAAACCAAAGGGGTTCAAGGTCAGAACTGTTCCAATGCTGTGAACCTAAGTAGTGCCCCAACTCCCTCTTTTAAGAAGTGGAAAGAGCAGCTGCACCAATACTATTTGGCTATTATTTTGGAGAGCGCCCTCTGTGTAAGCTTGTGTGAGCACGTGGGTTTGGGGGAATGAAGAGCTCAGCTGTTGCCTCCACTAGGACATTGGCCGTGAGTGATATAGAGTACAGAACTGAGGTGATGGCTCAGTGCCAAGTGGATGTAACCCAAGCATGAGGACCTGAGTTTGGACCCCAAGACGTAAAAAACCAGGCATGGAGACCCAGGAGATGAATTCCAGCACTGAGCATATCTGTACCTGCACATGTGACCACATGCCCACGGGGACACACGGGATGCATACAAAGCAGTAGAAGGCAGCTGATTTGGGTTTGCAGAAAGGGGGACTTCTTCTGAGATATCTAGGAAAAGTCATCACTGGGTCTCAGGGTAAGCGAGCCATCCACTGACAGCTCTCCGGTAGGAAGCATCTTAGTGTCTGTCTCCTTCACCGTGGCCAGGTGTGACAACCCACAGTTCTGCAGCTATCTTCTTCCTCTGGCCACACAGAGTCTGCAGGTCTTTTCCTTTCCAAAGCTTACAGGATGGGGACTGCAGCCCAACATGAATGACATGCAGTGCCTGTAGCTACACAGCTATAGCATCCATTAAGAACCAAGTAGTGAAAAATAAACCTAATGTGTTGCCGTTGGATTACGTTCTAAATGTGGATTTAGAGGGTCCTTTAATTCTTGTTCTATTGACAACTACAGTTCAATTTGGTATTCAAATTGTTCAGTTTGGTGTTCAAATTGCTTGGAACTCAATAAAGTTTCTGTGCCCACTGCACCCTAAGTGCCATAGGTCATACTCTTGGGAGATCCCCACTCCTATTCCAAAGGCAAACTAACGTGCAAGCCGAAAGCCATCTGTCCACTGTACATAAGTAAGTTATCACTAAGGCCCGAGGAGATAGGTCAGTGGGCAGACAAACTGCTTGTTGAGCAAATGTGGAGACAGGGATGGAGATCCCCAGAACCCATGGGGTCTTGGTGCCATAGCACACATCCACACATGGATAATCCTGTCGCCTCTGTGCTGAGATGGAAGGCAGGGACAGGAGAATCCTGGAAGGTCACACACCTGGGGTATGCCAAAACAGACAACAAGAGACCCTGCCCTAAGTAAGTAGAAGACAGGACTTGTACCAGAGGTTATCCTCTGACCTCTGCATGTGAAGTATAGGATGTCCTTGTGCCTTCCACCTACACGTGAACATATGCATTCTGCACAGACAAATGGTAAAAAATGTTTAAAAGGATAATTACTACCAATGATTGTGGAAGTCAATGAATCCAGATGCCAAAGGTATTATTAGTTGCTTTTCCGTCAACATGATCAAATGCCCTAACAAAAAGGCTAAAAACTTTCAAAGTCTACCCCCAGTGACATACTTCCCTCAGCAAAGCCCCACCTCGTAAAGTCCCATCCCCTCTGAATCAGCACTACCCACCCACGGGGGTATTCAGACGCTGGAGCATACGGAGGCCGTTTCGCATGCGAACCATCACACTAAAGAGTATTCAGGTCTACTGAGCTTTGATAGGCTCTCGTCAGATCGTGAAACTACGCGCTGCTTTTGAGTCATCTTTTTTCTGAACCGTTTCCCACAAATGCAAGCTTTGCACAGTGAGGGGAGCCAGGGTTAAGGAAGACTGCACTCAGCGCAGCAGCTCCCATTCTGCCCGTGCCTTTGCTCACAGATGTGTGCAGATGAACACTAATGCATGCATCGCTCCGTCTCTGTGCGGCGCTGCCAGACATTACTCTGGATTCCGGAAGACAGGACTTCTAAAATTTGTTTCTGTTATAAGAAAAAGCAAAAGTACAATTAAAAACTATCATGCACCATAAGTGAAGTTTCTGTCTGTAACAAACACATAATTATGGCCTCACATTTGCCATGGGAGTGACAAACTTCTGTCATCTAGTGACATCACAGCTGTGAACATGTCAGTGTTTGCTTCCATATGTGGTGATGCTGGTGTAAGCAAACTTACCTGCTGTCATAGGAAACTAAAACATCCAGGGGCTGAGAGAGGAGCGAGGGACGAAAAGTTAAGAGGACATGTGTTGTTGCAGAGTTTGGTTTCCAGCACAGTCAGCAGCTTCCTGGAATTGCGTCTCCGGGGTTCGCTAATGCCTGTTCTCATGCTCCCTCTCCCAGTCAGTGTTATGTTGCTGTAGAGACCCCGTGACTGCAGCACCTCTTACAAAGGGAAGCATTAATTGGGGGACGGCTTCCAGCTTCAGATGTTAGTCCATAAGCATCATGGTGGGTAACATGGCAGCTTGCAGATAAACATGGTGTGGGAGAATTAGCTAAGGGTTCTACATCTTGATCCATAGGCAGAGAGAGGCAGCCTGGTCCAGGCATGGGCTTTTGAAACCTTAAAGCTCATCCCTAGTGACACACTTCCTCCAACAAGGCCACACCCCCTAATCCTTATAATCCTTTCAAATAGTACCACTTCCTGGTGACTAAACACCCTAATATATGAGCCTATGAGGGTCATTTTTATTCAAACTACTGCAACCTCTCATGTACATAATTACAAATAATAAATATTAAAAAATCATATATAAAATTACATGCAGTATATGATACTTGTAGATCAAATTTTCTCATCCCACTAGCAGCTCCCTGAGCACACTGAAACTTAATATTAATTAAAAATGTTCAGCCTATAGCTCGGGTTTATTACTAGCTAGCTCTTACACTTAAATTAACTTATATTTTTTATCTATGCTTTGTCATGTGGTTTGATACAGCACCACCTATACTTCCTGCCTGGTTACCATCCAATCAGTGTTTTATTAAAACCAGTTCAAGTGACAAATCTTTACAGTGCACAAGAGGATTATTCCTCATCAGATACTTTCTTACGTTAATAAATGGCTATATGTTTTATGTATTTCTAAAAAACAGTTTTTAGTTTTGTTTTAGTTTGTAGTCTTCCTATGCACAAGAGAAATGATATTGTAAGCAGCACAATAGGGCTGGAGAGATGACTTTGTAGGTAAAGCACTTTGTACATAAGCAGGAAGGCAGATTCTCCGTGCTCCTATAAATGCTGGCTTGGTGTGCCAGCCTACCTGTAGTCCCAGCACCCTGAAGACTGGATAGGTCATCCCCAGAGCAAACTGGCTAGCTCTGGTCTCAGTGAAAGACCTACCTCACTATATAAGACCAGAGAGCCCGAGGAAGACATCCAGTGTTAACTTCTCTCCACATGTAGACTCACACATGCACGAATACATGCATCCATATACATGTAAACATGCAATTATGCATATATGTTCATGATACATGCACACAGCCATAATACACCATGATATAATAGTATTCTGCTAGCATGAGCCCCCTGTCACTGTGTCTATTGACTGTGCCAAGAGGTCGTGTGGAATGATTGATGTGTGAGCCCTCCCTCACAATGGATGCACAAGGACAAAGTCATTTGATGACAAGTTCTAAGAATTCTTCCCCATTTGTAAGCAGCAAAATAAAGTAGAAGGACGGTCAAGTGTCTGGCAATGTTTAAGCAATGGACAGTAAAAAGTGGTCCTTATTGTTTTAGGATGCTAAGCCAGAATAATTGAGGAATCTCAAATTAAATTTAATCTTGGGTTCCACTGATAGGGAACATATGCCCAGGAAAGGGAGGTTCAGGTCACAGTCCCCCAGGGTTGCTGCCTGCCACATGCTCCTGTTCACCCTTTGTCTAGAGCCCTCCTGGATCCTTTCATTCCTTCCAGACTTCAGTCCATGTTTCTTGCACTCAGATATGGTCCCCTAACCTACTGAGGGCAGAGTTTTCAGGATCTTTCCTCCTGTCTACAGAGATTTGCCATGGCTTTGGGCTTGGCTTCGCCTTCCATAATCATCTTTAAAGTATCACAAAAACAGCAAAGAAAACACAGGTGCTGCCAGAGAGCATACGTCAAAACACCACGGATCAATGGGTTTTCTTTTTATTTTATGGTTTCAGATAATTAATTTACCCCCTTAGACATACATGTATGTATATAAGAGTGTGCACAAATTCAAAGGTTATATTTATGTGATTATTTGCAAATACTTCGTATCCACACATTTGTTTTCCTTTTATTGAAAATAGATTTTTTTCTCACATAATGTTTCATGATATGGTTTACCTCCTTCTGCTACTCCCAGTTCCTCCCCACCTCCCTTCCTATCCACATCCACCCTTTTTCTGTCTCTCATTGAAAAACAAACTGGCTTCCAAGTGATAATAATAAAAAATAAGATAAAAGGCAAAGCAAAAACTAGCAGATTAGAATAGGACAAGACAAATAAACGGAAGAAAAAGAACCCAAGGAAAGGCTCATGAAACAGATATAGACGCAGAGAACCACTCATCCACACAACTCAGGAATCCCGTAAAAACGCAAAACTGGACGTCATAATGCATACCCAGAGAACAGACCTAAGCACACTGCCTCAGTCTCTGGGAATTCATGTCACACATTCCTTTGAGAATAATTGTGCGCATCGCTCTTGTTCTATAGTTTGCATTCTCACTGGACTAATTATAGAGCTACCTTCTAATCATCACACGTAGACTTTGTTCTTTTTTGGTAGTTGCATAACATTTCATTGTGTGTATCCAAAATAATTACATTCATAAAATGTTTTCCTTTATTTTTATTTTGTAAGTGTTTTGCCTGCAAGAATGTGTCCTCCACACCTGTGGAGGCTTGGAAAGGCGCCAGATCCCCTGGGACAGGAATGGTTAACAGCTGTGAACCACCTCGGGGATGCTGGGAATTGAATACGGGTTCTCCGGAAGAGCAGCCAGTGCCCTCTATTTTTTATTATAGCTGGTAGTACATATTTTTATTCTTCTAATAGTGACTATTATAAGTCTTACAAATATGCCTGGGCAGAGTAATTGCCTCAAATACTGTGTGTATATGTGAATACATGTATATGTGTGTTGTGTGTGTGTGTTTTGTTTTCAATATTATCATGACCATAAACAATTCTGGGGATTAGGATTTTAAAGTGTCCTAATGGTTTAACCATTTTTTTTAGCCTAATAGATCGTGTCAAATGCCTCTCAAAGACTCTCAGTTCAGCTCTGTTTTCAATGTCTAACAACTGTTGAAACAGACAAGAAATACAGATGCTAAGGTCTGCTGGCTAAAATAGAAAAATATGTGGGTTGTTATCACTACAAATTTATGTTTTCCTAATTGGAGTCACATATCTGCTCAGGAATGTCCCCAGGAAACACCCCTACCACATTCCCTGAACCAAAGCACTGCTGCAGGTACTAAATGATCCAATAGGGAAGGAGGGAAGATCCGGGCTGGGACTATAAGCTGTCTTTTGATCAAATCATGCTGGGGACTTTATTTTAACTCTCTATTTTGATTGAAGTAGTGACCTTTAAAAAATGGACAAGATAATGCCTACGGCACTGGCTGGCAGAGTATTCAGTGGGCACTAGCTTCTCACGTGAGCAAATCACCCTCTGTCCTTTGCTTTCCTCCACATAGGAAGTGGGGAGGAAAAGGGTACGCCTGTGGTCACCCATCCCCAGACTCCATAAATAGCAATCTGGAAACCATGCCTTCCGAGAGACACACACGGCGCTGCTTCTCTTACCCAGTACCTGCTCTTTTCTCCTCTACCACCCAAGGGTGTAGGCCCTCAGGTCACGCACTGGCACAAATTCAGCTCCAGTCAGGAACAGCTACAGCTTGTTCTGATGTCATTCCCCATCACCTGCAGAACACTCTGTGCCCCCCTGGGAAGTACCATTCTCTCTTCAAATTCACCATTCAGGACATCTTGTCAGCCTTCTTTGTGGGATCCTTTTTATTTCTACTTTTGAATAAAAAGCCCAGATGCTTCATTTGCTCTCATCCAGTGCTAATCAATTGCTACAGGGTATTTTTATAGACAAGAAGAGCAAGAGGCATGGTGCTTCCACGCTTTGGAATGGTGGGAGGGACACTATAGACGCGGGAGGGTCCTGCTCCATGAGCCAATCACATCTCTTCTCTGATCATCCATTTTCCTCCTCTACAGAAGACAGTTAATAATGTTCATTAAAATTACTGGTTTGAGTATCCTGCATGCTGCAAGAGAAAAATCAGCGTAATAAGCCTAATACTTTTCCGGGTAGAAAAAAAGTCCAAAATAGATGCAAACTTCCACCATACATCATGGTGTTAGCCTGGGTGCTGAAGACACTGCTGCATCATGCAAGACCTTCCGGATGGTGTGCAAGGCCAGGTAGAAGGCAGCATATAGATGCCAACTTCCACCATGCATTGCAATGTTTGTCCAGTGCTGCAGGTGCTGCTGCAACATACATGCGTTTCAGAATGGTTTGCAAGTCAAGGGTTTGCAAGGCAGCATCAATCTTAGGTTCTGACTAAAATAGCCTTTTCAGGAGCTGGGCTTGCCTTTCTGGTCAGTGTTTAATTCAGGAGCCATTTAAATGTTGTAAGAGGATGCACAGTACAGTGACAAGGGGTCTCCAGACACCTCCTTGTCACTGGTGGGGAAGGGAAAGGGCACACCCTTGTGAATCTGTTGCAATACTTATTAGAAATCGCAATCATAGAAGGAAAAGAACACAGAATCCGCCAAACAGGCCCAGAGGCTTGCTCATGGTAGGAACTTATTTCAGTAACTTTGGATTTTGTTTGTTTGGTTTTTGTTTTTGTTTTTGTTTTTGTTTTTGTTTTTCTACTTTCCATATAATTTGGGTACTGGTATCTACTTAATCAATCAAGTCACTTTCAAGTGGCTGCTGAGCTGGAGAGATGACTCAGTGGTTAAAGCACTGGCTATTCTTTTTGGAGCCCCCAGATTCAACCAGCACCCACATGGCTGCTCATAACTATTTTTAACTCAAGGGATCTGTTGCCCTCTCCTGACCTCCACAACCACTAGACACACACATGATGCACAGACATAAACACAGGCAAAAACCCATGCACATAAAATTTTAAATGTGGCTGCTTTCATTAAGAACTTAAATCAAGGAGTGGGAGGGCATCAAACTTGTGTATTTATGGTACTCAGATAATGAGGATCACCAAAGCATCCAAGGCCTGACTGCCCTTCAAGGACTAGCAAGTTTTCTCTTCATGCCAGGGCATCATCCTAGCCTTTGAATTGTTGCCTGTTTCCAAGTCCTGTTTGGAAGTCAACACTTCAACAGAGCAACCTGTGACCCTTACACATAAGCGCTATGTGCCAAGCAATGTGTGCTCAAGTGCTTGTCAGCTAAACTGGCTTCTGCTTATTTTTAGACCATCTGTCATTCTGTGTAATAACGGGTTCTCTGGAAATGGACTTGCTAAGCAAGGTTTCTTATTAGTACCTTTCTCTTAGTTTTAACTTTCAAATGGCAAAATCCTTTTGAGAGCCTGAGCAGACAGGCCTCATGCGTTATCCTTGCTAGAACACCTCCTGTGGTGTCTCGGGCTCGGGTTTTCTGTCTTTTCCCTTGAAGGGCACAGCATGAGATGATCCTTGGGAGATAGCTTTCATTTGCATCTTATGAACATTGTTTCTTTCTGTTGGTGATCTTTAAACTCTTCTCCTGTGGTTTTTCTTTTAATATTACTTATAGCAAATTTTGGTAACCCCCACTTGCCCTCCTTGCTGCAAACAGTGGGGAGTGCCCCTTGTCTCACTGGATTGGGGTACCATTGTGAAGCCTTCCTCTCCCAGTGCTTCTAATGACCGCCATGCTCCCCATCTCTGTTTCTTTGCGATCTGTCTTTTAAGTGTTCACGTATGATGGAGAACTTGCAGTAATTGGCCTTTCACATTGCGTTTGTTTTTGCTGGTCCCTGTAGCACAGTTATATCTTTGGAACTCACCCCAGCGAATGTTAGCTCCTACCTGGCAGTCTACTGCCTCTCCCCAGCTGTCTAGGGGATATACCAGTAGCCCACTAGAGGGCAGCAAGGGGCCAATGGAACCAACTGCACACACACACACTGGCATTTGTAGGCACTGGGGAAAACACAACTTTATTTTTTTTTTAACAGTGTTCTTCTGTTAAAAATACTATAGTACCAATAACTCGTGGATATGAGTATGTGCAGGTCACAGACATTAAAATAAAAATGTGAAGAATAAACAGTGCTCTGTGAAAGAAGTTTGTCCACCTGAAGAGACGAATCAGTTCAACAGCTGCATTAGCGAAGAGAGTGAGAGTCTTCAGGAGGAACCCACTTCCTCTGTTCTCCATCAGGAACCAAGCTACCTCTGAATGGCTGCCGGAGGAGGGGACCTTATGGCTAGAGCTAAAATGAGGAGCATCTACTAAACTGGAGTGGCGTGGAGGACCAGCAGGGAAGAGCTGAGATGCGTCTACTAAACTGGAGTGGCGTGGAGGACCAGCAAGGAAGAGCTGAAGCACCCGGAGCCTGTGTGGGCTGCATGTCTGCAGGATGAGACTGTGGTTGCCTACAGATGTCTGGACAAGAGCTGTAAGCCTCTTGGATTGCAGTCTTAGCATGAGTAACAGAGCATCTCTTCTCTCCAGAGACTTCCTGGAGGAAGGAGAATAATCAGGCTGAGGGGGGAGTTGTTTTCTGAACTTTTGGGGAGGATTTTCTCTTTGATCTCAAGTCTCAGAGTGTCCATAGTACATGAGTTCTTACATCAGCGTCACACAGGGAGAATTCCTTCACAAGTAGCTCAAGAACCTAATAAGGATGGAATAGGAAAGAAAGGTATAATCAAATGTTAGGAGGAGAGGTGGGAAAATTATTTTCTGCCAGAAAAGTCAAAGAAGATTAAATGAAGAACAAGGCATTAGACTTGGTTCTCAAACATAATAGGGTTTTTTTTTTCTAGAAAATTTGGGAAGAAAATTCCAGCAAAAGGAAGCACAGTATGAACTGGTAATACTTTACCCTGAGAAGAGTGACTACAGGCTGTAACATTGTCAAGGAGATAGCTGTGGTTTGGATAAATGTCTCTCAAATGCCTGCATGGTAAAACTGGTCCCTGGGCACCACTCCCCTTCTTATCTTTGGCTCCTAGCTGACATGAAGTCAGCATCTTCCTCCACTACAGACCTGGCCAGAAGCAACAGAGTCAACTGCCATGGACCGAATCCTCTGGAACCACGAGTCACATCATCCTTTTCCTCTTCTTAAGTCCATCCTTCCAGGCATTTTGTTACCGCAGCAGAAAGGTGACTGTGGAGGAAAGAGCCAGGCTCTGGAAGACTTCACCCAGAGTATGAAGGAGTTCCAAACTCGTTCTGTGGTTGCTCTGACAGGTGCATAGAGCTGCATGACCAGCGCAGCACTGAGGGACATTTCTCTGTAGAGCTGCAGCTGACAGGGAAAAGCAGGTTAGGATGCAGTGAAAATTGCCTTGGTGGAAGGCAATAGATCGGTGAAGTAGGGCCATGGTTGTGGAAATGGAGCGCAGGGGATTCATAAAACAGATTATGATTAAGGAAGAAGTCAATTATTAGCTTGAAATGTTCTAGGTCTAGGCATTTTCAAGATCCTAGCACATTACAACAATGGGCTACGCAGGGGACAATAGACAACCCTCTTCCGTTGCAAGATCCATAGCCTTGAGAACCAGAGACAGAAGTAAAAGTGATGGGGCCGAGATTGTGTGTTAGTTCAGCGCTCCGAGGGGCTGTTTACAGATTGCTGTAGGATGTTTGGCTTCATTTGCTCAAGCTAAAATAAACTTCCTTATTTCTTCTGAAAAACTTGGATTTACTGAGCTACATGATGACATGTTTAACTGAACTGAAATTTTAAATGAAATGTCACACTCTGGTGCTGATGAGGAAGACATCTGATTTTAATCCAAGAGAGAAATAACAAAGCGTAAACCTTGGATGAACTGAGATCGAGTCCAACTTAACTGCTCTGGGATTGCACTCTCTTAACTCCTGCAAGGCTGCTAGCATGCCATTCAAGCTCTGCATGCATGGAGCAGCCTGGGATTTATGGATTTAGATACAAAGGTAGGGAAATGCTCTATAATTTAATTTTATACTCCTTACTAGTAAATGTTTCAATCATACGAAATATCACTCTGTTCCACTGCAATGGAAACAACATTCCGGGTCTCAAGAAACAGTATTTTTACATATGTTTTTATTTAACTGTGACATTAAACATCTAATATGGTGACAGCGATGCTATTTTCTTTCTGTTGTTTGAGCAATCTGCTTCCAAACAGGAATAGGACCAAAACCTCTGAGAGTTCTACCTCTGGAGCAGGGCTTGGAGTCAGTTAAAGCATCACCACGGATGCTGTTTGGATGGTGATTGCATCTTACTGAGATTCAGGGAGACTGGAAAGCTACAGAGCCAAGGACAGAGCTTGGAAGAGAAGTGTCCCACCACCTCAGCCATTCTCACAAACTAGATTCTGACTTGCCCCAAGCAGCTCACGCACTGAACAGCCCAACTGCATGTCATATACATTTTATTTATTTTGTTTGCCTTCTGGCTTAGACAGACGTGTATTTATTGTGTTCCAGTTGCGCTCTGAGTTATGTCTTGGCTGTCTGTACATTTTCAGTTGCAAGTTAGTCTTACTCTATAGAGTTTATCAATAATTTAAAACAAACCAAAACAACAGTGAGTTGATCTCTGCACTGTCCATGGGAAGAGTGAAGGAATAAGGGCAGCCTGGTACTTGGGGAGATGTAAGTCCTTATTCTTACGTGGTGCCAAGGAATCCTTCCATATTAGACTTCAGATCACAAATGCTATGGAGACACAGGACTGCCCTCCTTTGATTCTCTAGGCTCCCCATGTTATAACAAGGTAGACAAATACCCTAATCTTCTCAGTAGACTGAAGACATCCTGGAAAGATTTTCCAGGCTTTGAAAGGACTCCACTTTAGCCTTTTCTTGAACTGGCACCTTAAGTAGCCTGGAGGTACTCTACTGTCCCATTCTAACTTCTCAACCAGTCACTTTGTGTCCACACAAGAGAACCCAACACACCATGGAGCACATGAGTCCTTATTGGCACCTCGTTTATGTTAGTGAATTCTGTTGTTCTAAGCTGTGAGTTGGGGGATCAAGAGGTGAAGGGAGAGGAAGAAGCGAAAAGGAAACCAATGGCGAAGGAAGGAAAGTACAAATGGAGGCTTCCTTGCTCTTCGACTCTTTCAGATCACACTCAGCCTTGTACAGTGGGATATCTCAATACATGTAGGTACTGTGTCGCTGTCAAACCAGTGTGGTGTCATCTCTACCACTGAAGACATTTACTATTCTCAGTGGTATAAAAAGACAAGATATTCCCATAGTTATTCTGAAATATACAAAGGATAGTCATTCAAAAAACAACTCAATGTATAAACGGTAACCTCATTTTCCCTCAGTTGACGTTATAGAGTTTAAATCTCTTGGAACTGGATATTTTTTTCCTGGGGAGAATAATACCTTTCATGAAGTCAGTGGCTGGTTTTAAGGTGTTTGCAGAGAGAAGGAGCACACAGTCCATAGTAATGCCTGTATTGTGGTCAACCTGTGCTATTTTGTTTTGTCCCCAAAGTTCCTGTTTATATCTCTTAGCCATTATATTGTCTTTTCAAGTCCTGAGCCAGTTGGCCCCTGGCCATAGCAAGATTGAACAGCAAGTATGGATAAATACATCCAATAAGTACACGCATCTGTCAAGGTTCTGCCTGAGTCTGGTCTTCCGTTTGAGGGGTTATGAGCTGAGGAAAAGAGAACATTCTTTAAGTAAAGATGATTGCTTCAAACCAAGCCCAAACACTTAACCATTATGCCATAAAATCTTTGGTTTCATTAAGAAGTTTCATTCTGCCTTTGTGGAAAGAAAATAAAAGAGATAGCCTAGTATGTCATATGCATGTGTTTACACTGTTGAAGCATTTGCCTCACGACCACAGGATGTCATACGACACATCATGTTTGAGGATGATTAAGAAAAGAATGTGGTCAAAAGAAAAATCTGAGAGAGAAAAATATATTATCTGCAGCCAGCTTCCCAAACTTTCCAGTCTATCCTGAACCAGACCAAAATTAGAATAGTTAACTATTGTTAATAACGAATAATGCTATCTAGAGAAGTAATGCTTCTTAACGGTGACTGTGATGGGACATTGAATAGTTTCTTCAACTTCTTCCTTAAGACAGATCAGTAAGATAGATATTACCACTGTTTTTAAAACGAAGGGGATGATGAAATCCAAAGATTAAAACAAATTTATCCAAAGTCACATGGGTAAACCTCTGGGATTCCCTGTGTTTGCACTGTTTGAAAGCCTGGGCTTTACACACTGGGCTCTGCTCCCCTCATTTCTGGCCAAAGATCCACAGCACCAGCCCTGGGAGACAGGGAAGCAGGTTGTTAGGGATTCAAAGAGTCCATATGTGTCTGCAATTAAGAGAGTTTCTCTGTCATTGCATAGCTGTGACAACCCAGAAGTTCAGGCCTTTTTTTTTTTTTAGGAAAAAAAGAAACCCAATATAACAAAGTCTAATACAGTGCATCTCTGTTTTTTGTTTGTTTTGAATCATATTTAAAATTTAATGGCTGGATAGCTTAAGTCTTCTTTGAGTCTACTGATTTCCCTGCTCATATTTAAAATAAAATAATCTTAATGTTCAGTTTTTGCATCTTCCAGACACTAAGTTAATATTTTAAATGCATATGCACTCAGAAATGCACCTTTTACAGCAACTTACTGTTTACAAGTAGAATGATTTAGTGTTGTTATCCAGCATAATAAGAATACAATTCAGAGTGCACTTTAGATAAACCATGAACTGTAGGAGTGGGGAGCCGCTTGTTTGTTCCGCCCACCCAGAACCAAAATAATCACACAGAAACTGTATTAATCACTGCTTGGCCCATTAGCTCTAGCTTCTTATTGGCTAACTCTTATATTAATTTAACCCACTTCTACTAATCTGTATATTGCCACGTGGCAGGGGCTTACTGGCAAAGATTTGGCATGTCTGACTCTGGCGGCAGCTCCATAGCATCTCTCTGTCAGCCTTCTTTTTCCCAGCATTCAGTCCAGTTTTCCCCACCTACCCAAGTTCTACCCTATCAGACCAAGGCAGTTTTTCTGTTTCTTAATAGTAATCACAGCACACAGAGGGAACTCCCACATCAATGGACAGTCTGCTATATTAGCTGACTCTATTTAGGAGTGTGATAATCTATTATTTTTATTGCCATCAAACATAATGTTACCGTATCATTAATCTACAAATTTATTTTATTTATTTTTTATTCTTCTCTCATATATTATATCCCAACCACAGCTTCCCCTTCCTCCCCTTCACCTTCCCCCTTTCCTCCTCTCTTTCTCAGGTTAATCCTTCCTCTCTCTCCCCTCAGAAAAGAGCAGGCCTCCCACAGGGCCATGAACCAGGCCAAGCATAATATGCTCCCATAAGACCAGGCACACACCATCACATTACACCCCAAAAGCTGAATGTATCAGACAAGATTGGTATCCCATTTAATATTCTTTGTGAGAATGATTAACCAGGGTGCCTGGGGCGCTTGCATAAACCACTGTTTCTTGTATTTTCCGGGTGATAAAGCTTGTTAGTTTGTCAGCTTATAGAGAAGACATTAGGTTCACTCGGTGGCAGGTTAGAGTAGCCGCAGCCCCTTAGGCAGGGCACACCTCATGGAGACACAGGTGGGNCACAGGTGGGGGGGGGATAGAGCAGTGTCTGGGGAGCAGGCTGAAGTGAAAGTCCAGAATGGGCACAGTGGAGGAACACAGGGGGGCTGGAGCTCTCAAGGGCAGAAGAGACAACCAGCTCACCTACTCACTCGGCTCCTGGCTTTACTTCCTTATTTGGAAGTTAGGCTTGTTTTAAATACTTCTCTCTTACCCTTCAAAACATTTTAAAAGGCCTTTAAATGTTCATAACCTTGTGGCGTCTTTTATTAAAGTACTACCTAAGGCATTACAGATTTAACCTTCTTGCCAGACGTAAGACATTTTTCTATATCTAGCCCTTACACAACATGCAAACACAGCAGTAAACAGACTTGGTATCTATAATACCACCTCACATAAAATTTAAAAAGCAACATCTGCATTTTTCACTTCAGTCTATATGTCATACTATCATTTGTCAGTGCGAGTTTTCTGCGAGTAAATTTGAAGAATTGTAAAGAAGCAGATCCACGAGGTAAACAGCAAGGACTGAATCCAGCATTTTCTACATCACCAATTGCCCAGGACACCACTCACAGAGGCCTCCCTTTCTCTCCACGAAGAAGTCTCTAGGTAAAAGGTTCACGTCTTCAGATCAGTTTCCCTTCTTTTCACTGGCATTTCAATTCATTTCACAAGCAGATTCTGAAGACAGCCACAGTTCTGTGTACCGTGGCCCTGGCCTGGGGATCCACGTCTTAGCTTTTCCCTGGCGGTCAGTGCATTGAAAGGAGGAAGGAAAACCAACAGTTGGTGGTCAGTAACGAAGTGATGGCTTCTCTGCCATGTGATTCACTAATCACATTCACTAATCACCTCTTCGCTCTCCATGGAGATAACCTTTGTGGCTGTTATTAAGCAGATGAAACACCAGTTTGATGCAGCTCTTTTAGCTGTGGAGTCCGGTATTGATTGAGAAGTAAGATCTGAGCTTTTGTTAGGGCTGAGCTATTTATGGAAATAAGGAGATCCCTCTTCTCCCAGCCTTCTCAGTGCCTTCAAAAAAAATCAGTGAACATAGAGGAGAAATCAGGGTCATTTTCTTACTTTCGTTCTCTCTCTCTGAACAATGGCTCTGGGGAGTGGGGTGTGAATGCTCACTGGGATGAAGGCGTTTGACACAAGCCATCCTATTCTAACACATGTAGATCTTCTGCTGTAATTAACTCTTCGAAAAGGCAGTTTTCACCTCTGATGCTGGAACAGAACCCACGTCTTGTGCTGGCAGAACAAGTCCTCCTCTACCCTGAGACAAATCCCCAGCCCCTCCCATACTCCTCCGAGGTCTCCTCTTATCTGGATCCTTATTGGTGTTTTCCAGCCCAACGCACTTATGTTTAAACCGAGTTCATGGGATTTCTTTGCCTCCTTTTGTACACTCCCAAGAGTCTACAGTGTTGCCGGAATTTCTGCAGAAGAAGACATTTGTCTCTGAGCACAAACATTCCTGTGTACATTAATTTAAGGAAGAGTTACAGCCACATCAAAACAAACAAACAAAAACAAACGTAACTTGGGTAGTCAGAACAATGGTGTCTGTCCTCTGCCATATGTGGAGTGTCATAAAGATACCTAAGTGAGAAACCTTATAAAATTCCAGAAGTGTATCTTGTTGTAGTAAATCTATCAGCCAGGAAGATGTCCGGTGTGATGCCAGAGACAGAGCAGTGTTCCCGAGCTCTGATGTTTTAGAATCGCATCATCTGCTATCCTTGTTTAGTAAACGATTTCCTGATAAGTGTTTTGGGGACTACAGAACACATTTGTCTACAAGAGACTGCAACACTCCTGTTATGAAAATTTGTTTTCAGCTTTGCTCTTTGAAATGGCTATCCATGGGGAAATGTCCCTACACTTGAAACTTTTGAGTGATTTTCCTTCAGTTTAGCCAGAGAAATGGACCAACTCCTATAGAATGGTCCTGGTCCTAAAGAAAAGATGAACAGGGCTCTTTTAAGGTGAGAGGCTGTCAGAGATATTTACTGTCACCAGCTCAGAGAAAACAGACAACGTAAGGGGCCCTGCCATGTTAACTGGACACAAAGTGTCCTGAATTGGCTTGGCAGTTTGCAAACACCCTACAGCAAAACAGCACACCTCCCAAAATGAGACAGTTAAAAGCAAAGGAAGAAAGATGAGTATAGAGGAGGATGGTGCCCAGAAGGCGGACTGATAAAAATCTAAGGCTGGGTGTAAACAAGATAGAAATCTGAACTACACAACAGGCGCCCTGCGCTGGTCAGGAGACAGGAACTAAAGGAATGTGATCTCAGAGCACACGAGCTCCAAGGCAGAGTGATGTACCTGCAGGACTGGGTGCATCTTAACCAAGGGAGGCACATTGAAGACTCCAGACCTTCCGAAACCCAAAAGGAAAATGTGAATCAGAAAGATGACTGAGCTCAGACGAAAGTCACTGTTCTTACCCTCCCTTCACACACAGAGTTCAAGAATGAAGCTGAAATAAAGCAAGTTACCATCTATTAATCTTCTGGGCTATAAGGCAACAGAGGTTTTGGTACTAAGAGACCATTGTTAAGTAAAATTCTGGCTAGATATGATAGAGAAGTCCGGGAATATATTCAAGTCAGACATTTTGCTACTTGTTTATGGGAAAAATACTCTCTTTACCTATTAAACAGCCGTATCTATACATAAAACCCAATGGCTAAGACATTTGAATAATGCTTCTTGAACACCTGATTTCAAAAAGAAATGGGTGTAATAGGTGATAACTCGTGTGGTGGTGAGAAGCTTCTCCTGTATTGGTGACATTAGTGTCATCATGTGACTCAACCTTCCATTCAAGTCAGTAACTATTTATTACAGAATTCACTTTGCATCATGTAAGACAGTGCTCTGCTGATTTTTCTTGGCTGTCTGATAATTTCTACAATCAAGTTCAATAGGTTAAAATAGTAGAGATATTTTGAAGAAGGAAAACTCTTTGGAGTTTTTGTTTATCTTTAAAGGCCATAAGGTGAACAATTTTGGAAAACTTTGGAAATAAAGAAAATAACATTTCCTAAAAAAACATATTTCTGGGTATACATATGTACGTATATGTATTAAGTATATGTGTACATGGCTAGAGACAGGTAGGGTTAAGAAGATAAATGATAGGTAGACAGATCAATCTTTGTTGACAGAGACTAATCTTTAACAATAGTAAGGGTCAATAGGGCCACCAGTTTTTACATTATATAGTAATATTCATTTATATATTACTTCTCTGATGAAAAGGAATCGATACAATACAAGGGAAGAATCCAACATCCTGTCTGCCATCTGGCTACACTGAAGGCCTGCCCAGATGTGAAGAACTGCCCAGATGTGGGCAATTCAATTTTCCTACTCTGAAGCTTGTTCATCCACAAATTTGCCAAAGAACTAATCAAAGATTGCCAACCTTGCCGAGTCTTTCTTTGTTCTTCTCCAACATGCAGTCTTGTAAATGTGGAGTTGGTCTCTCACTATAGAAAAATCTGAGACTGTGGGAGGAATCTTTCCCCTGCTGGAGAAAATCCTTCCTCCTGTATTAGCCCTGCAAAGCATCCTCCATGTGTTTAAGGGCCTTACATAAATTTAACACTTAAGCATTATTAAGCTCAATAAGATTTGGCATTTTATGTCTGATTTTGTCCTCTCAGGATTCCTAATCGGCATAGTGAACACTAAAAAGATGAAATGCCTCCCTGCTCACTAATGTTTGTATTCTTGGGAGTCTGAAAAATCATTTTTACTGTTACTACCAGGGTTGTTTTGTCAATAACTGGCTGTTCTAATTTTTCTGTGATATAACAAATATGCTCTCCGTCTTCAAGTACAAACGAACCTTAAGCAAATTTAAAACATATGGGAGATAATTATTTCAGAGAACAGTCGAATTTCACATCCGAGGAGAACCTTCCAAGTAATCTTATTAAATCCCTGCAATTTATACAAGCAAAACTAAGCCCCAGTGAAGTGCAGGGCTGCGCCCAAGGTCACACTGCTCTCCGTGGACTTAACTAAGTGGCTAATATCGCTTCTGTAGCTGGAAGTGCTTACTGCCCATGCTTGCTCACCCACCCCGTCTAGCTTGGCAAGGGGAGCTTGTGTTCATCTTAAGAAAGGATTTAGGAGGAGAGCAGAAGACCGTGCTGCCGTTCTAATCAGTTTGGTGGTTGTTGACTCTGACTCATGGATGGCTAACCCACTGACAGAAGCAAGCATGTGCTTATTCTAAATAAACAAAATATCTTGGGGGACACCCCCAATCTACTATCAGTGTCTTCATCTATTATATTATTCAAATATATTATTTTATAAGGAAGGAGAGACAATATATATCTGTGTATTAGGGGTCCTCAGAGGAACCAATAGGAGATGTGTAGACACATAGATATATTTAAAGACATTTATTTTAAAGGATGATTCACTCAAGTTTGGAAGAAAGATTCCCAATCACTTGCTGTCTACATACTAGAACCTCGGAAGAGCAATACAAAATGCTAGCCCATCCCTCAAGCCCAAGAAGCAGGAAACTGTACGTTATGCCTGAGTCTAACTTCTGAGATCTAGAAACAGCAGTGTGTGGGGGCAGGAAAAGATGGATGTCCTCACTCATGTAGAGACAGCAGACTTAGCATTCTATCTGTGGATGGCTTCTTGTCCTCAGTGGCATGGTCAGAGCCCACTACAGTAGAGAGGTATAGCTTGTCATTAGCTGACACAATGCTAACCCTTCCTGGAAGTATTATCACAGACACTCCCAGAAATAACCTATTAGCAGCCATCTGAGCCGCTCAGAGCCAACAGGCCCAGTCACATGACAGATAAAACTGCTAATCCTGCCCTATTATCTGCGACTCTAATATGCTGAAGAAACATCACCGTTTTCCAATGAAATAAGATATGGCACTGAAGTAATGAATCACAACATACATTGGCTGCTGGGGCCTTGGCTAATGAGTTGTGAACAACTAAGAATTCTTAAACGTTGCCTTACTTTTAAAGTTGGCTACTCTAAATCCTATGACCTCATCACAATGATGATGATGGTGGAGGTGGTGGTGGTGATGATAAGGATGATAATAATAAGTAAGAGAAGGAGACGGTGCTAGGAATTGAACTCAGGACCTCATGTTTAGTAGGTAAACACTCTACCACTGAGTCACATCCCCAGTCCATGACCTCACTCCTGAAACTGTCACCTAAAGGTCAGCTTTCATGTCCATCTCCTAAGCAGAGATTTGCCCATCACAGGCCTGACTTTTGCTTGGATCCTTCTGTAATTAATGATGGTGCCTCTGTTTACTTTCCATGAGTGGCGGTTTGAACAGCATATGGTATCGTACCCACAGTGGGCTTAAAATACCCTGGAGAAGGAATATGCCTAGTCAACCTCAAGTCAAATCTCAGCATTTTCTTCTATGTGGCCATATCTACCTCCTGCTATTTTCAGAGTCTTGGATTTTTATCTTTGCCTTCCTTGATTCACTGAAGCTGAATTACCCTCCAAACTCCAAGCAACTCAAAACAATATCTGACTTGATTGAGCGAGGCAATCTGCCAAGTTCGCTTTACCTCTGCTTTCACCCTCTGTCCCGCTACAGTGTGCGAACAAGGCCTCCAGGCTGCAAAATAATTAGGTTAGCAAGATGAACTCGATGGAGGATTTGGGCTTTGCAGGACAGCTAAATACGGAGTTGCCTAGAAACTAGGCAACTTCGGTTGTTTGTCCACTGAACCTCCATCTGAGCGAGGTAATGCTGGGGACTCCTGAGCAGCTCTGCTTGGGGAACTTTCAGGGCTTTGCCAAGTTACACTCCAAATAATAAGTACCAGTGTTGTCGCTCAATGTCCAGATTTGAAAAATGTTCAGAATTAATGTCAAAGAGAGGCAATTTAATGTAAATAAGATTTTAATGACTTCTTTTTAGAGATTATAATGACATCACTCCCCCAACTCCTCCCATATACCCCTCTCTGTTCTTTTTTTAAATTCAGTCTCTCTTTTCCCTTGTTTTTATGCATGTATGTAGATGTGTATCATGTATTTGCATGACTGTCTTAAATGATTCATATGTATTATGTGTTGTACGTGTATACATATGTATATGTTGAGTGTGTATATATACACGTATGCTGTATATGTATTTATAATCAGATGAATGTAAATTAAGAATCTGTTTTTCTCTTTCAAGATGTTTGCCTGTCTCCTTGTCTGTGCATAAAGACAACGTATGAAAAATATCTCCTATGTAATAGGGATTTATTAAATACTAGTTTCATCTCATACAAGGTTCAATGTTCTGTAATAAACCACAGCAATTTCAGAGTATGTTTGTTTTTCTAGCACCCTTCTACCTGAGAAAAATTCAAAATATGTTTTGAGACTTTTATCTCCCACCCTTGTCTCCCATCTAACCAGATTATTGCAGTTTCTTACTTGGAGTAGAGATAATTGCCTCGGTTGTCCCTTAAATGCCCTTTTCCTGAATTAGCCACTCATCATTTTAAAAACAAAATATCATCTAATGAAAATTCTTCAGTGGCTTAAAGAATAATATAGATTGTCAATCATTGCCTTTTGGGTGAAACAGTACGGGCTGGGGGGCTGGGGGGCTGGGGATGTAGCTGAGAGGCTAGAGTGCTTTGTCTAGCAGCAACCATGATGCTCTGGATTCAATCTCAGAATATCACAGACTGGGTGTGGCAGGGCACATCTGTAATCCCTGCACTTGGCAGGTGAAGTCCCAAGTTCTTCTGAGCTGTATTTGAGGGTAGCCTGAACTACATGAGACTCTATCAAATAAATAAACAGCAAAAAATATAAACAGTAAAACAGTATCTTTTGCCCATTTTCGCTTTTGCATGCTTCATGAGCCTCACCTATCCCGTATTTTAGCTTTGTGGACCTGGCTGAAGTGACCCACGAGTGCACCATACCCTGCCTGGAATCTTAATCCACTCCTACATTCAGAACACATTTCCATTTCATTCCTCAGAAAAGCTTTCTCTTGTTCCTTCCAATCTTGTTTCATACCACATTGACGCTGGCCTTTAACACCGTGACTCTGTCCCTTATAGTCTACAAACTGGTCCCATCTCGAAAAGGTAAGTGTTTTCAGTAGGATCTGTGTGTAACACACACATGTGCACATACACTCAACAAATGCTCATGCACACACTCATATACTGCATGTGCACACACACACACACATGCACAGGTATACGGGGCATCTTCCACACGCACCTTAAATTCAGGATCAGTGCATTCCAGGACGGGAAGGAGGAGCTTTCACAGTAGTCTGAGGACAGAAAAATATGAATCATGGAATAAGAAAGAAAAATTATTAACTTCAAAATCTATACAAATCTTTGTCCAAGGAGATAATCAATAAATACATTTTCATTCACTGAGCAAATGAATGCTGCTCATAAACCTATATTAATATATAGTTAAAAACTACAATGAAAGTACACTCATTGTGTTAATGCTGTAAATGGAGTTATTTTCCTGAGTCGCACCAGTTTTAGGAAAGCCATTTCCGCTCCCTGAGGCCTCTGGGAGGAGGCTCAGGGCATGAGGGATGTTATCTTCCCCTAACAAAGATTCACCCTGCATGTCCATACCACAGCCACTGTCCAGATGCTCTGAGCCAGTGACATCATCCCACAATGAACCTGAGACCCCAGACCCAGAGGAGCTGACTCACTAGAACAAGTAATTAAGAAGCTGTGGGGCAGGAGAGTGGAGATTAAATCTAATTTACAGCTCACCAGAAAGCTTGGAATCCATGTGGATCCAAATTGAGACAGAACATGAAGTGACCCATGAGCTCGCTGCTCCAGCATCTCCTTCATTTTCACTCAGAACAAGTATGTCTCAAGCGCAAGGTTTTTGCTTTTGCTCCTGAAGCATTGCCAGGTAACAGAAGCATGTTGGAACAACCGGGACAGGACAGGGCTGGTTCCAGGCTGTCTTCTGCTTCAGAAACTGCTATAGAGTGCAGGCAGTTGGTAGGTGGTGGTGGTGGTGGGGGGTGTCCTGGAGCTAGAAGACCTAGAAAAGACAAGTATCTAGTTCAGTGTACGCCATATAGTCACAGAAGATATGCTGGCAAGTCAAGGATTTTATCTGGCTTGGCCCGAGTTCAAGAGTTTAGAGATGGCTTGCATAGATACAACTCTCTAGAACCCTCTGGGACTCCATCTTTACTTCCTATAATGTCTCATGGCCGAGCCACAGAAGGATGTGCAGGAAGTCACTTGCAGAGATGGATTACCATGTGCTTTGTGCTCATGCAGCAGGAACTCTGCTAGCTGAAGAGTAGGACCCTAGGACCCCAGGGGAAAAAAGAAGTACTTCCCAAATATCTATTTATATTTTATGGTCCTCAGCACTGGCAATGTGATTTATAAATTAGATCTGCTCTTATCTATCTAGTCTGATACAGTTCTGAATTCATTCCAGAAAATCGTTAGTACTCAGATGAATGGGGATGTTCTAAAAGCATAAAAGATTACTCTAGACAGTGGTGATGCCATGAAAAAAAATCTAAGCTAAAGAAACAGGATATGGGTTTTCCCCAAAGGAGGATGATATTACATAAAGAGGCCATTTTTCGCTGAGGAAGTGATATGCAAGAGGAATCCTGAATGCTGAGATGGTCTGGAAAATTATGGGGACAGAACATTCTAGACAACGTGGAACAGAACGTTGGGAAGTTCCGAAGGAAAGATGAAAGATGAGCAGGTGCTAAATCATGCAGAAGGCCATGATTAGGAATTTTGATTTATGTGTGGTGCACTTGGAAGCACTGAAGGAATGAAACAAAGGCATTATGGGAAATCTCTGGGCCGCACGAGGTGGCAGAGTGATAGAAACATTAGAAGTGAGGCCCAGCAAAGGTGGGGTGTCAGGAAGCAGAGAAGGGAAAGATTAGAGGCCACTGGTAGTTGTGGAAGTGCAGTGAGTATTCTGGGATGGGAGGATGGGCTGTGAGAAGCTGGAGAACGTTTAAGTGGGAGTTGACGAAGCAGTGGTTCTCAGCCTTCCTGAGACTGCAACTCTTTAGCACAGTTTCTGTAAAATGATTTAGTTGGTGCCTCATAATTGCAATTTTGCTACTGTTATGAACTGTAATGTACATATCTGATGAGCAGGATATCTGATATATGACCCCAGTGAAAGGGTTGTTTGAGCCCCCAAAGGCTCTCAACCCACATGCTGAGAACCACTGGATTAGATGAAGTTGAGACTTGAGATGCTCTGCGTACCAGTCTAAAGTGCGCAAAGGCCCAAGCATGAGATCTCCCCCGTGCATGAGAAGTCCCCTAAATATGAGATCTCCCCATTAATGAGATCTCTCCATGCATGAGAACTCCCCATGCATGAGATTTCCTCATGCATGAGATCTCTCCAAACATGAGATCTTCCCATTCATGAGAGCTCCCCAAAGCCTAGAATAGTGACCCAGCATCTGTTGCTGTGTGGCCACCTTCTTCACCACCAGTCGAGAGCTCTGAGTGAAGTGCAAAGCATACATTTCCTTCTACTGTTCCTATAAACCCAGAGGCTGAGAGGAGCAGAAGAGGTAGCGAGTTCAGACTGCTCACCCGTGAATCCAGCTTTCCCAGGGCTCACCTCTGCTGTAAGCACCCCTCAGAGCTAGCCCCATGAGTCTAGACCTTAAAACACAGTTAGTCTCTATCCCTCCAAGTCACCCTTGGATCCTGGACCCAGGGCATTGCAAAGCAGGTCAGGCTGGAATACACACCAGAGACCTAAATAGAAAGGCAGAAATGTTTTCTAAAATGGTTGTGAAACCTTGAGCTATTTTTGATTGTATAGAATTTACATATTAACAGCACATGTTCCTTTCCCATGCCATGAATAATAAAGTAGGATTGAAGGCCAATTTCCTGTTGATTGTCCTGGTCACCAAAATTACTAGTTGACCATCTTACTCAACCTATTTTGAGAGCCGTTGGCTCTTGGATTCAGTGTAATCTATTCTGTTATCTGTGGCTCAGCCTTCTTCATCTTTAAATGGCTTGCTGTCAATGCCTCTCCCCACACCTTTCTTTCCCTGTGTGAAATACCTGAGTCACTGGACCTCACTCCACCCATGTCTGAAAACCACTCTTCTTCCTTCAACTGCTCCTATCAGACATATGTCACCTTGAAAAGCCAAGCTCGGGAAATACAGAACCACTAAGGAACACAACTGGTGTATATAAGGGCATTGAATGCCCTCCCACTTGACCTGTTGATCCTGTGGCAATATCTGGACTTTACCTTTTCACAGAGCTGAATTAGACATAATTGGAAATTATGAAAGGAAAATGAAATTCTGACATTGTGTCAAAAACCATGCAGGGTATTTTTCCAAGATTCCTCAAGACTCATGTTTTGGATCTCAGTCTCTTATTTGTCAAGGTGGGAGAATTGTTTGCATAATCATTGATCCCTCACTTTGGAAAATACATTCCACAAAATTTAGTTGTCATTGCAGCATTACACTTTGATAATTACCTGGTCAGAAGGGTATTATTTTCTTCCCTAATCTAATATAACACAGATGCCTTAAAAGTAAATGGAAATTATAAAAACCAAAGAGTGAGCTTCAGAGTTTAGGAATGAGTAAATGTGGCCAAATATGGTAGCATATACCAATAATCCCTATGCTTGGGAAGCCGAGGCAGGAGGATAGCTGTAAGTCTGAGGTTACCATCATCTAAGTAATAAGTCCCTGTCCAAAATCAAGTAGCAGTTTAAAAATGGTTCATGGGCGGCCTGAGCATTTGCTGTCTGTCTTGTTTTATTGGTTTCTTGAAACGGTTTTACATCTTCACACACATGGTCTTCCTGCCTCTGCGTCACCTGTGCTGGGAGCACAGACAAGCTCTGCCACGGCCAGTTCCCTTCGTGTTTGAATTTCAGATGTCAAATGTTGTGACTGTGGGATTTCAGAACAAAGTCATACAGAACAAAGAGCAGTGACGAGACGGATTTCCACATGCGCCCCTTTTGTATTCTGGCTTATCTGAAATAGGCGGGGGGATGTCAGGGTCGGTGTCACTCAGTATTAGTGTGGAAAAAGAGATACATTTGAAGGGTAAAAATTAATTTAAGAATTGGTATAGAAAATTCTACATGAAAAGAATGTGGTGGCTTCATGAATGTCCAATAAATAGTTTTCAAATAAATTAATTGATTAATATATTACAGATCATAGTTTAAAATTATTGTAAGAATATTATACCTTCAGTCTGAGGAAGATAGTTTCTTTATATGTAATTAGAAAATGTTACATGAAAGACTCCTAATAAAATTATTATGTTATGTGTCTGTGTTTCTTAACAAAACTAATGGATCTGGGCAAGATGTCACTTATAATCCCAGTGCTCAGAAATTGAGGTAAGGATTGTCATGACATGAAACAGATAGACAAATAAATAAATATATGCATGTAAACATATATATATATATGTAATACACACACACATATATATGATTTATAACTCTGAAAAATGCTCTGGAACAATGATCTTGTACACTGTAAAAGTTTGTCAGTTGTACTGACTAAGTAAAATCTAATTAGCCAGTAGCCAGGCAGGAAGTATAGATGGGGTGACCAGAATATGAGAATTTGGGGAAGAGGAAAGGTTCAGTTTGCAGCTGTCACCCAGCTTCAGAGGAAGCAAGATGAGAATGCCTCACTGATAAAAGGTACCAAGCCATGTAGCTAACACAGACAAGAATTATGGGCTAATTTAAAATGTAAGAGTTAATAAGAAGCCTGAGCTAATGGGCCAAATCAGTTTTTGATTGACATAGATCTCTGTGTGCTTTCTTTGGGACTTAATGGCTGTGGGACCACTGGGACAGAAACCTCTGCCAACAAAAGAATGGATCTGGATTGTAGTTTAGTGACAGAGTTCTTGCTTAGCATGGGTGATATCCTGCAATTTATCCCCAACATCACACTCACCAAATCACAGCAATGATTATCATAAATAAATATGAGGCTGAGGTGACAGTTTTAATTGTTAAAGTACCTGTTATCAAACAAGAGTGGAGATTCGAGTCGGAATCCCCAGAACCCTTATAAAAGCCTGCTGGTGCTTGAGGATGTAGCTATACTCCAGAGCTTCAGGGAGCAAAGAAAGGTAAATTTCTGGAGCTCATTAGCCAGGCAGTGTAGCTTCTTTCTCAGTGAGATACACAGACTTAAAAGAACACACAAGAAACACACACACACACAAAAAAAACAAAACTGTGAGCAATCATTAGAGAAAGACACCAGACTTCCCTCTGACCTCTGTATTCATGGTCACACAAGTTAACTACACCTTCATGTGTATGTGAACACAACCACACAATCATGTATGTGTACTGCACACACATAAATAAGTGACTGAATAAACAAATGGGTATGTATGTATGGTGAACAATGTCTCGACACACTACAGGCAGGAAGAACCCACCCATTGGGCTAGGATGGTGACACCACAGGTAAACTCCTTGCCTTGTAAACAGAAGATTTTAAAAATTCTTTAAAGAGCCTGGCACTGTGGCTTGAGTCTGTAACCCCAGCATTGGAGATGTAGAGATGAATGGATCCTGGGGAGCTATCCCAAGCTTGTCTGAGAGCTCAAAGTCCGTGAGAGATGCTGTCTCAAGAAACAACTGAGGAATGCCCCCAGGGTTACCCTCTGGCTTCCACACATACTCACATAATGTGTGCATGTGCCCTTGTGCACACACAGACATGCACATACATAGAAACCACACAGGGTCAAGATGTTTCTAGTTCTGGAGCCCTAAGAGCTGTGTGTCCCCCTCTCTCTGATGCTGAACAGAAATATCACAGATTAAACCTAACCCCCACTCATATGAGGATCTCTTCCTAGAGTGGGCTCTGTGGAAGCTAATGTATAGGAACAACCCTCAATAGGAGCAACTCCAGAATCATAAAACCCTCCGAAAAATATAATTCCCTAGGTACGCAAAGAGAAGCGAAATTCTGGGAGAACTTTCAATACTAAGGATTTTGAAGCTGAGGAAGATGTTATCTCTGAGATAACAGGTGGCAAGTGGTTCCCACGTTCTAATTGTCTTCCTGCTCACGGCCAATACCTTCACACGGTTTGTAATGATGCAGAGGTCATTTCCTCCCAGCCGCCCTGTGCGGTGGAAATGCTAAACTGGTAGTCATGAAACCTTATCTGTTAATGGAGCCACTAACAGTCGAGCTGCCTGACTGACGGCATTCAGCTCAAACTTTCTGCTTTCTCTGGGCTTCCCTTTCCTGATCAGCAGAATGAGAAAAGTACTGGGCTTCTGTGAACTTTCTATAATCCTTTCATCTTCTTTGTGTTCTACTGTTTTTCCAAATGCTCAAATACTACATTATTTAAGGTATACCCCCCCCCTCGTCGTGTCTCTTTCTTCAATATATGGGATAGGAGGATACTGACTAAGTCTGGGGAAGGAGGAGGAAGAAAATTAGCTACAGGAAGAGTTTATAGTCTGTCTACAAGAAACTTAAATATAGCTACCACTGCTTCGAAAGGAACAGTTTATGTCCAAACAATATTTTCCAGACGAGCTCTGTGCTTTCTTGCCAACAGAATTGACTTTAAACTGGAGGCAGTCGACAGTTAAACGAGTCGACTCTGGGACCAGCTGTGTTAGACAAGACCAATTACTTATAAGGTACTGTTTTTCCTCGCTGAAATCTTCAGGGTCCGTTTGCTTGGGGTACAAGAGTTCGGTCGGCACTTGATCTTCGCTTTTCCTTTTATTTTTCCTCCTAACTGTGAGAAAATGAAATTTTTCAAAGAGTTTGGGTTTTAGTTGTACTGTTTTGTGGCTGTTGGCCTCGGAGCTGCTGGGGTTGTTTTGTTAACCAAATGATCTTTGTCAATTTATCCAGAAGCTGTCTTCAGCCATGTCCAATCTTGTCCTGTGTGATATTTGACTTCTATTGTATGTGTTGGATAGGAGGTATATGCGGACTTCCTTAGACGAGGGGGAGGGGCTAATACATCTTCAGCTTAAACTGTGAAATCAATACAGAGCCCACCCAGAAGAGTGGGAGGTGGCAGGTCCAGGCATCACTGTTACTTCCTTGGCCCAGGACTTAGGAGATTTAATAAGAAACACTATAAATGAGGGTTTCACCACCAGCTTGCCTCTCTTCTTAATTGGTCGTTTTAACTCTTGCTTCTCTTTGTTGTCTTTTTAAAAATCCCAGGGACCAGTTTCAATTGGGTGTCATGGTGAAAGGTGGCACTGCCAACACGCAGGCAGTGGAAGCAGGAGGAACAAGAGCTCAGGGTCAGACCCAGTCATATAGTAAGTCTGAAGTCAGCCTAAGATGTGTGAAACTCTTAACAAAAATAAGATGACGGTTATAATGGTTTAGCCTTACCCACCTCGAAGGAGCAACTTTCCTACCAAGCACAGCACACGCCACTGCTTCTCCTTACCGATTCCTCTAGGATCTCCCAGAAACCAAAGAAGGAAAGGCTACAACCTGGTCAGAAGGTTGACAGAATGGAGCTCAAGATCCTCTGTCATTTGAAGTGCCACTGTTAACCCCAGGCCTGGCCAGCTAGCTGAAATATCTGCTGCTAGTCTAGACACAGGAAATGGAGATGTGGGTTCTTGGCATGGGAAGTTGGCAAGTTTGCCTGTGAAAATGCCCTGTCGGCCATTGGCAGATCTTGACCTCTCTGGAATCTTCTGTATGGTTCTATGTCTCTATAGAGGGGACTAAAAGAAATTTGATGTTTCCCAGATCACTCAGCATTAGCATGGGGACACATGATCACATTTTTCAATAACACAGTGATGCCTCTCAGATTTGTCCTACTGTGTGCAAGGGTGTTACTTCTATCGAAAGTTCACATAATTGCTACTCTTTATGAATCCCTGTATTGTTTTTCAGGTTTTATTTTTATTTCTATGTGCACTGTTCATCTAAAAATAATGAATTTTCTTACCACACAAAACAGTTTGTGTTATCTTTAGTGGGTCCCCACAACCTCAAATGCTCTTTCATAATTATTAATTTTTTTATGATTGCGAACCTAAAGAATAAACCAGAGCACACAAGCTTATGAAAGCACAGATGGACTGAGAGGCAGTATGTTTCTCTGCTGAGAAAAGGGCACAGACACAGTGACATCTATTTTGGGTGCTTGGGAGATGTTTGGCTCAAGCCCAAGTTCGTAGTTGTGGTTTGTAGCAGAGGTTGCCATGGAGGCTGTTCTGGAACACAGAACACATCCCTGCATCGGACTTTAAAAAAAAGAATGCTGTTTGGTTTCCTTTTTATAAAGTTTCTGGAGGTATGTGTTGAGAAATCAGGGAGTAACTAATCCTGAGGGACAGACGTAATATTCATCAAGCGCAAGCGTTTTATTTAAGCTCACTCACAGACACGCTGCTCACATGTGTGCGTGGCTGAACAGAGCATAATCCGACTTTGTGGGGAAGCCTAAAGACACAAAGTGCCACTAGTGACCACTGTTCTTCTGTATGGAGGCCACACTGTAGGCGGAAAGAAATGGGTACTACCAGGCTAATTGTGTGGACGATGATTTGGGTTTCTTAAGGGAATTCTGACTAACTTTCAAGTTGTATTAAACTGTAAAAACCTCGGCATAAAAAAGTCTTTACAAGCCATGTGTGTTGAATATATGACAATATGTGCTCTCTTACCTTCCAACATTTTTTGTGTTGCGTTCTAGAACAAAGCTGAGTTACTAGTTTCAATGGTCTTGAGAATGATAACCCTCATTTCCATTTTCTGTCTTCATATACATACACCCACATACCTATACCCCCCCAACACACACCAAATAAACAAACTAGTAAAACCACTGACCGACAAAGGGGCTATATGAGTGCATGCCCATTATCAGTTCAAACATTACACAGAATCCTTTGCCAGTTACTTGGTCATACGACTTCCTTCAGAACCACGCTGGTGGCAACATCTTCCATTCCAAGCCGCGCCTGGGGAAAGCCCTTTGGGTGTAATGTGACTTTGGACCTGCATGTGATTGGAGCTATCCAGAATCTTTGTATGCTTCTGCTCCCAACTTGAGTTTGATAAATAGAAAGACTTCCCTGGAAGGAAAATATTATCCCATTTGAAGAGCATAGACTTTAAGCATTGGAAATATGAAACACAGATGGACTTTCTATCACGGGTTCATTTTCACTGAAATTCAATTTTCACGAGGCAAAATTTCTAAAAAGTCAAAGTTGTTGTGAATAAAGGTGTCTTGGGGGGGTTGATCTGACAGGTTTTGAACTGGAAGGGAAGGAAAGAGGCTGCTCTCCATAAACAAAAGCAGGTTTGTGCTCATGGATAACATCTGCTAGGGTCATGTCAAGCTTAAACTGGGAGGGTTCTCCATAAGCCCTGGGATCCATCTCCTCCTAAACTAGAATCCAGGGAACAAGACTTAACATTTCTTGATTTGCAGTCATACTTGATGCTGGGGTTTTCTGAGGGTGTTAGGGAAGAAACACTGCCATTGAGTCACACTAAAATGCCTACACTTCTTTAGATTTTGGTATAAACTCATAAAACTGCTATGAGCCAGAGCTTACTTGGAATTTTAAATTTTCTATGAAGAAAAAACATCATGGAATCTGAAGTTAACTATTTAAAAGGCATAATTGTAGACTGGGTACATTTTTGTTGTCTTTTTTGGTTGTTGCTTTTCTCATCTTGTTTACTTTTGTAGACATTGTGGGAAACTTTGTACCATTGTACATGCTTTGGAGAACAAGGCAGGACAGAGCTGTGCATTATTCTGTTCTTAGCCTCTCCATCTCGCATGAGTTCCATCTGAGGGGATGCATTAACTCAGGACAGCATCATCTGCTTGTCTGAGGAAGAGGTCAGCCATGTCCCCTCTTCTCTGACAGTTCCCAGGGGGAGGGAAAGGTTCTCCCTTCCCTCCAAGGAAGAGGTCAAGATTCCACGCCAGAGGTCTTTCTCACACAAGGAGTGATAAACATAGGAAGGTTATGGGAACTTGGGAAATGGCTGTCATTTTGCTAATGAATATTTGCTAAGGCATTTCCTGGGCCACTGGTGCTTAGAGAACTTTTAAACAAAAAGGCTTTTGAAAACAGACCCAAGACTTGCTTCACAAATCGCGCCCCTCTACTCACACCTTTGCTTTTCCTCGGTGCACAGTTGATGCTCAGGCCTCTGCTACACTAAAAAAAGCAAGCATCAACTTTCTCAGCCACATACTCTCTCCCCCACGCCAACAAAGACCTCTGCATTCTGTGTGTGCTTCCTCACCTGTCTCTTATGCCATCGTGATTTGAAGTGTGCACATCTGCCACAAAATCAAAATTACCTGGAGAGGGCTGCCAGGGATGGTTGAGTCAGCGACCAGTCTCAGCAGGCATTCTACCTTCTGCTTTTTGCCATTCATGCTTTTCCCTGCCAGGCTCCTTGCTGTAATTCTTCCTGCTAGTGTGGGGTATTGTGTCCCTGGTTCTCTGGCTCCAGGGCATCCTTGTTTCCCTTTCTCTGCCTTCTCAAACAGTCCCACAGCTTCAGTGCCACCAACTTAGGTTTCTACCCAGCAAACCTGTCCTAAACTTTACCTAAACTGTCGTGAAGGTCTTCTCTCCCTGGTGTGTGCTTTCCCGGTATCGGGATGCCTGCTCTGCAGGACAGTGGACGTCAGCCCCGTTGCATGGGCTTGGCCTGTTTTCCTCACTAACTTAAACTCTGAAGTGATGTCCTGGGACTAGTGCTGTGCTCTCCGTAGCTTTCCTCACTGAAGCCGACCCTCGCTTTGTGGCTCCTCTCTCACCCTAGAGAGCAGACACTAATTATCGCAGATTGTTTTGTTTTGTTAACATGGGTTCACCATGCAGCCTTACCTGGACTGCAATATCTCTCTGTGTAGGACAAGCTGGCTTCAGACTCACAGAGAACTACCTGCCTATGCTCTCCAACTGCTGGGATTAAGGGTATGAGCCACTGTGCACCTACCATAGCATTTTAAAATGTATGTTCTTGATACATTTCTCTCTTTATTCCCATGGCCACCACCTTGCAGAAAACTTAGTTATCTCTTGTTAGATTAGTGCCTCATCACTGTTCTTTCTCTAAGTCTTTCTGCACCACTCCACCGTCTACTACATGTGTGTCAATTTAAAGCAAAGATGATGGATGGATGGGTGAATGGGTAGGTGGATGGGTGGGTGGGTGAGTAGGTGGGTAGATGGATGGGAAGATAGATGGATTGGTGGAGGGATGGATGAGTGGATGGATGGGTGTGTGTGTGAATGGGTTGGTGAATGGATTGAAGGATGGATGGATGGACAGACAGATGGACAGAGGATGGATAGATGAATGAATGGACAGATATATAACCAAAACATTTCAATAATTTTTTACTACATAGACAATAATGATGTAGGAGGGTCATCTGTCTATGTGTTACTTTCATTGGTTAATAAAGAAACTTCCTTGGCCCTTTGATAGGCCATCCCTTACGTGAGTGGAGTAGACAGAACAGGATTCTGAGAGAAAGAAAGCCGAGTTAGGCAGACTCCATTACTCACCTCTCCGAGGCAGCTGCTTGAAGCTCTGGCCCAAGATGGATGTAGGTTAGAATCTTTCCAGTAAGCCACCACTTCGTGGTGCTAACAAGATTATTAAAAATGGGTTAATTA
>LOEQ01003686.1:162644-179758 GCA_001685075.1 Bramus lutescens | reverse complement strand
TTTCTATTAATCTGTATATTGCCACATGGCTGTGGCTTACCAGCTAAAGTTCTGATCAGCATCTGTCTCTGGTGGCTCCATGGCATCTCTCTGACTCTGCCTCCTTTCTCTCAGGATTCACTTTAGTTTTCCCCACCTAGCTCTGTTCTTTTGCCCTATCACAGGCCAAGACAGTTTCTTTATTCATTAACCAACAAAGCAACATATAGACAGAAGGACCTCCCACACCACCCTCATCCCTCCATGCTGGACTGACCCCTCTGAAACCACAAGCCGGAATCCATCCTTCCTCTGTTTTTTAGGTCACGTATGTGGCTAGAGAGATGGGGAAGCTTGACTAACACATATAACGGTGGAGATTGCCAGCAATGTGCAGTATAGATCATGAATCACTCAGCAGAACTCAGCAGACAGTCTTATGGAAATGACGTGAGCTCACTGTGGGGCTGGTCTTGAGTTACAAGGAACTAGAAAGGATACAAAAGAATACATGATTATTTGTATATAATGGCTCAGAGGTTAAGAGCATCAGCTGATCTTCCAGAGGACCCAGGTTCAATTCCCAGTTCCCACATGATAGCTCACAGCCATGGTGGTATATGGACATACATTAAACAAAACAAATATAATAAATATAATGTAAAAGGATAGAAACTTAACATGAAACTCTTAATAATGACATTGGAAATGAAAATGAGAATAAACAAGGTGGAGATTCTACTGTTTCTAATAGTGACTCAAATATCATTTCTAATCATCAAATAATTTTAAAATAAAAATACAAATATGGGAAGAGTTAACATCATATTCTCATAAAAACAAAGATTTTGACACATTTCAAAACCACTTTCTCTAAACCATGGCTATCAGGATCAAGAGAACTCAAAATCTGGTCCTGAGCGAAAGTCCTTAAATGGAAGACCTGGAAATAAAATGGAGGCTCATGATGCTACTTGTGTAAAAACCGGCTGCTGGGGAGCTCATCGTCTATGTTCTGCTTCAGAGAAACAAGCTGGAGCTTGTTGTTTTATCCAGTGAAGTCTTGAAGTATGTAACATGTGTTCCAGGTCATGGTTGACGGCAATATCTTTTAAAAAATTCTCAATCCCAAATTCTAAATGTCTTATTCTAATTTTCCAAAGCCTATCTAACTAAACCTTCAAAACTGCTTCCCTGAGCCCCAGACCATGGCCCTTCTTCTCACTTGCCCTGTCTTCCTGGCTCTCTCAGCTTTCTCGACTCACTAACAGATTCCTAAATCAAAAGCAGGAAAGGGGTGGGTCTACCAGAATGATTTTAAAACGAAAAGAGCCAAGGGTCAAAAGCATACTGTCCTAAATTAATCAAGAAGGGGAATGGGGAACATATCTTCATGTATGTGTTTTCATTCAGGCCTCACAAGGCAGGGTTCTCCCTTGACTTCTCTTCATTAATGCCTTCTCTCAGCTCTGTACAATAAACTGCCTTCAAACATCTCATTTTAACTCAACTATAATAATTGCAGCATTGTAAAAAAATATAGTGTTGCCTTTTAATACAGCTTCACATTGTACAATGACCAAATCAGGGCATTGACCATAAGTGTAATTTCAAGTATTTAATTCTTTGTGATAAGAAGATTACAATTATTCTCTTCAGCTCCTTTAGAAGGCAAATCTTGACTAAAGTCATTCTGCTATGCAGTAAAAAACTCTGTACAAATCACAGTAAAAATGATTTCCCCCACGATTGCATCTAGAACAAATTAAAGCGTTAGCCATCTAATCTAGTAAAGTTCTCTTTTGAGTCACACAACTTTTTTGAGAGATTTTGAGGCTCTTTTTGGGTATTGTTCCCTAATGCAATTCATTCAGGGAACACATCTGCCTCTCCTCCTCACACACTGTTAGCTTTATTTTCAGGGGGAATGCCTTATCCCAAAGAGCTCACAGAGCTCCTATCTAGAAGTTTGGGGGACATCTGCTTGACTTATTGCAATAATACAACTTAAAGTTCTCTCTGCCTTCCCTGTCATGTATCAACAAATTGTAACTATCCACTAATATTTGAAGTGTTTTTTAATTAATTAGGCTTGAAAATATCATTGTGTGTAGGAAACTTATTATTTCTGGCAATGAAAAAATTATTATTGATGTAGAGGCATATTTTCCCTGGAATCATAAATTAAGACAGTTCCATAAACAGAGTTGACAGATACAAAAGAAGCAGAGATGGGTCCCACTTACACAAAACCAAGCATTTTTAAAAAAATGAATCGTTATTGTCAGGATGAGGTCAAGAATGTCACAGTATCTACCACCCACCCCCTTCTTCTTCTTGTGGGAAAACAAAGTTCTATGGGGCTTACTTGGATAAATTTGCCTAAATAGTAAGACTAAATCACATACTTGAGTCTGAAATATCTCTTTAAAATATACTTTTCAAAAAAAGCCAACTATAGTTTGACTTGTACATTTTTGATGAGCCATGATGAGGAATCCTTATAGAAATATAGTTGAGTTTATCTTTTATCTCGAGATTTCCTAAGAACTTCTCATAAAGATACATGCTTTTCTGGCCATGGTTTTAAAATACTTTGAGGAGGTCACTAGGCTCTCAAAACATAGCCAGATGAACAAAAATGGGGTTAGTGGAAATTTTAAACTTCATTTCCCAAAAAATATTCAAAGGTCAGGATAATAACTCCTTGGTTAGTTCTATTAATGGCACCTGACAAATTCTTGGATCATATTTAATTTCCAAAAACGTCTTTAAAGTTTTTAAATGATGACTCTTAGTTTGTATATTCTCTTTTTGTCTCTAATGATATATTTGAGGAAATAAGATTAGGGTTATTTATTCTTTCAAAATATCAGAATGACTTGTTTATACATCCAAAAGAAATAAGATTATTTCAGAGGCAAATTATTGAGGCTTTCATCTAGAAGAAAACAGCATGATTTGTTTGGAAGCATAAAGAAGTCACTGTACATATTTTCTCCTGCCATTTTCTTCAGGAGATGATATTCTTCATGCCCAGGAACTAAACCAACCCATCAAATAATGACAACACAGGGGCCATAAAGCTATTCATTCTGCAACTTGGAAGAAGAAAGCCTTTGTATCTACTGAAGTATTTGTCTGCTATTTTACTTTCCTGTTATATAAAGAGTTGTACAAGATAGTGGAGTAACAATTTTATGATACAGTTCACACCTATAAGGGATTAGCAGAATTCTACAGAAATAATAAAGCAGTGGAATGAAAATAAATGGTATGCACCACTGAAGATTATACTCTGGTGTATTCAATCACTCTTCTTATGACATTATGTAGCTAGTGAAGTAATAAGTAAAGTCCACAGGGAAAAAATGTATCTGTAGTGATATTTTGTTTACACTATAGCAAATAAAGCTTGCCTAAAGATCAGAGAAGCAGAGTGACCAGCCTCTAGAGTTCTTACTACTACCAATACTGAGACCAAAGGAGTTATCCTATCCCTACTAATCCTCAGACTGCATGCTCAGACTGCATCCTCAAACAGTTCCTCATAGTGCACTGAGCTCCTGTCTCCTCGCACCTTATATTCCTTTCTCTGCCCAGCCATATCACTCCTGTCTCCACCTCCCTAGTGCTGAAATTAAAGGCATGGGATCCCAAGTGCTGGAATCACCTTTGTGTGAGCTCTGTTTCTCTTTTAGACAGATTCAACCTTGTTGAGCCCACAGTGGCCTTGTGCTGAAATTAAAGGTGTGTGCCACTACTGCCTGGCCTCTGTGGCTTAGCTCTGTACTCTCATCTTTAGGCAAGCTTTATTTGTTATAGCATAAACAAAATATATCACCACATTTATCAGCTAAAACATAATTCTAGTATATTATACTCTTAAAATACGATGCCATTTTGGTAGAGGCTGCTTCCTTGTTTTCCAGATGCCCAGATTCCCAAAATAATCACACAGAAACTATATTATTTGCAATACTGTTTGGCCAATAGCTTAAGCATATTTCTGGCTAACTTTTGTATCTTAAATTTACCCATTTCTGGGGCTGGAGAGATGGCTCAGAGGTTAAGAGCATTGCGTGCTCTTCCAAAGGCCCTGAGTTCAATTCCCAGCAACCACATGGTGGCTCACAGCCATCTGTAATGAGATATGGTGCCCTCTTCTTGCCTTCAGGCATACACACAGACAGAATATTGTATACATAATAAAAATTACCCATTTCTATTAATCTGTGTATCACCACTTAGCTGTGGCTTACCAGCAAGGTGCTGGTGTGTCTGTCTCCTGTGGACAACTACATGGCGTCGCTGACTCCCCCTTCTTTCCTCCTCTATCTGCTTGGAACTCCCGCCTTGCTCTATTCTGCTAAACCACTGACCAAAACAGATTTACTCATTAACCAATAAAAGCAACACATAAACAGAAGGACTTCCCACACCAATGCTAACTTCAAAATGCTAGCTAGAGTATGTAAAATAAAAGCGTTCTTCTTCCTCTTGAATTGCTATCGTCATCATCATCATCATCATCATTATCATCATCATTGTGTGTGATGTCTGGGGGTAGGGACCCCATGTATTGGGGGGCCAGAGGACAACATCGTAGAGTTTGTTCTCTCCCTCTGCCTTCATGGGGATTCCAGGAATTGAACTTGGGTCACCAGGTTTGATGAGCTTGCCCCTTGATCCTTAACCATGTGATCTCTTAGACAAATCACACCAGGCTTGTATCCCTGTGGTCCTCTGTGAATGTTACATCCTATGAGTAATAACAAAATCCACCGACATGAACCTGACAGGTCATTCCTCACAATCATAGCTGGAGGACTACAGTGTTGGGTGGAAACAACACTGAATCCATCAAAGATTCTTTGCCAGGCTGGCGATGGCGCCTGGCTGCAGCTGTCCCCATGAAGTGCACAGGTAGCGGTACTTCTCGCCGTCATTTCCATTGGTTGTGCATCATAACATTGTGCTCATTAATGTTTTTAAAATTTACTTCATCTATTTTTATGTGTGCGTATGTGATGTGTGCCCCCATAGGTCAGAAGAGGACATCAGATCCCCCTCATGCTGGAGTTACAGGTGGTTGTGAGCTGCCCAGAAATGGGCAAGGGAAGCTAATCTCAGGTGTTCCTAACAACTGAGCCATCTCTCCAGCCTCATTCTCTAATATTTTTAAAATTGGTGTCTGCCCCAGAATTGATGTATATGTTGATATATAAATTCATACAAAGTTCACATAAAAGGTTCAGCCTTGGTTCAGGAGCAAGAAAATACAAAAATAAGAAATTCTCCCTCTTGACCCTCTTTCCTACCCTTCTCTTTTCAGAGGAGTGTGGACTGTAAAAAAAAAATATAGTTAAAGCCAGATGCCTAAGTGCACAATATTTAGGCCTCGGTTCTGTTGTTTTGCTCTCTTCGTCAGAGAACAGTAACACTGCTGGATCTACGCTGCTGTGTGGTCTAATGACATCACCCAGGGAACATCTCAGGTGTAAGTGTCAGTACAGACGATGACCACTGTGTCCTTCTCTGTCATTTCTGGTTCCCACAGGTATAGATGATTCTCCTGTTTGACTTGTTTTACTTTTTCACCAGGCCTCATATAACTTCCAGTTAATCTTCATTATGTTAAGAAAACCTCAAACAGAGACAAGTATAAAGACGCTTTTCCCATGAGTACTAACATAAAATTCAGTCAGCACAGTCTCCTTTTGCAGAAGGAACTATGTAGTCCTTTTGTTTCTAAAAGATCAAGTTTTAGAAACTCAAATTTTGTTTCAAAGATCACATTAAAGTTTTTTGTGTGTACATGGGGGATGTATGTCTGTGCACATTTGTGTGTGTATATGTGTATATATTTGTGTTTGTGTGCTTGTGTGTAGTGAGTAGTGTGTGTTTGTGTACACCTATGTTTGTGTGTGGAGAGAGGCAAGACAGAGACAGAGACGGTATCACAAGAAAGCCTAGGGTTAACTGTACAGTCTTCGGGCCCCTAACTCATAATCCTCTGCCTGTGCCTCCCAAGTGCAGGGATTACAGGTCACTGCCATCATTTGTGGCTCAAGTTACTTCTTAACATCTCATTTTCCCCAGGATAGTCACCGAATGTCCGTCATAGTCCGACCCCTCGCAGTACGCCCCAAATCCACGTGCAGGACCTATGATCCGAATTATTTGGAATTTCTCAGACCCATCCAACCTTGAGATAGCAGGTGAGAAAAATAATAGTGTTTTCAACTCTGGGTCATATCATAATCTTTGCTTCTCTTCTAGCAGTTATGGACCAGGTCTGGGCTGAGACCCCAAAGTGACATGACTACTCTTCCCTCTGTGCCCTGCTGGCAGCCGAGCTCTTGTACAGGCTCCTACTCTCTGCATCAGAGTCATGGTGTTCTACAGAAAGACCACAGACGGAAGGCAACTCTAAACTAGGATTCATAGTTCTACTTGTTTGAGTTTTCGTCAATACTCTTTGTATTCTGAAATATGCATTGACCTACGTTTGGTGCCAGCTTCTACCTACAGTGTTTCTGTTTCTCGCTGCTTAGAAGTCAGTTGTGAACAACAGTGGTCTTGATTCCATGTCCAAATTGGTATGGTCTTTCTTGGTTTTTGACAGACAGAATCTGAAAAAAGACTACTAACTTACATGTTACTTTTTCTCTTAGAGTATCTTTTAGTGACCATCAGACTTTATTATTTTTGCTTTTTATAATTGCAAATTCATCTCTGTTTCCAGACTAGGAGAGATTACTTCAGTTTAGCACAGTGGGAGGAGAGCAGCTGACTTCTATAAACACATAAAATAACAAAAACATAACATTCAAGCTAAAAATAACTGTGGATTCTTTTTTGCTTTAAAGCAGTCAGCCCAGTTTAATTATATTTAACATCAAATCTTCATCTTTTCATGCAGCCCATATTGGATAGTTTCCAGATCAATAAAAACTTTAACTGCTTAATGTCACCTTAATGCCATTGATTAACTATTAGAGAATGGTTACTGTCAGCTCCCTGAGAGAAAGGTTGTTGACTGAACATAATGGGACACTCTGCAGGAAGCATGCTCCTTAGAAGAATCAAACCAGAAGAGTTTACTCATAATTTACATATATATATGGAGAGTGAGGTGAGAGAGGACAAATTTGAAGCTAAAACTATATTATTCTGGTGCAAGTAAGAATTGAATTTGTGCAAGAGTTGGAATAGAAAATCTCTTTTCACATGTGTGCATTTTCATGTGTGTGTGTGCATGTGCATGTGGAAGCTGAAGGACAACCTCCAGTGTCATTCCTCAGGCCCTACCCACTCTTTTTTTTGAGACAGGGTTTCTCTGTAGCTTGGGAGCCTGTCCTGGAACTAGCTGTTGTAGACCAGGCTGGCCTTGAGCTCAGAGATCCACCTGCCTCTGCCTCCCAAGTGCTGGGATTAAAGGCGTGTGCCACCACCACCCAGCTTCTACCCACTCTTTTTGAGACAAAGACCCTTCCTTGGTCTGAACTTGGAAAGCTAGGCTAGCCAGCCACCACACCCTGAGGATTTCCAACTCTGTGGCACTTGGATTGCAGGTCACCATGCCTGGCTCTTTTTGCTATGGGTTCTGGGGGCTGAAACTCAGGTCTTTATGCCTGGGAGGCAGGAACTTTATCATCTGAACTATTCTCCTAGCCTTCAGACCTATTTTTAAAACTGTGTTTATGGACTTTAGAAGGCAGTATTTATTGTATCATAGTCTACCTACTATGACTTGGTTTGTCAGAACGTCTTCAGTTCAAAAATGCAAGTGTAGCTAACATGAATAAAACAGTGGTAATTATTAGACTATGAGAAGGAGATGTATGTCCATGGGACTCTCAGCCTTTGGGCATGAAATTTCCCCCTGGGTTCAATCAGAAGAGAGAAACCAACCTGAATAGGGAACGTTTAATATAAAGGACCACAACCTCTAACAGGGAGTTAGAAAATCAAGGAGATGGGTGCTGCGAAAATGGAGTATCAGCGTGGTAGATATGAGGAGACTGCTTCTGCCGTGGTGAACCAAGCAGCCCTTGAGAACCCCTTCATTGAGAAGGTGTGCCTTGGCTTACGAGATATCCCAGAAGTCGCTGGGGCTATGCCTATGGAAATTTTTGGAAAGCCTTCCTCTGTGTATCACTTAAATGAGCCTTTGCCCTCTAGAATGTTGGGAATGTTCATTGGTGGTGTAACACTGAGCATATACTAAGGCATGCTGGAGCGATAGTGTGAAAGACCTTCTAGCGCCCGAGTACTCTGGCCATTGCTCATGGCAAAGCCTTAATAAAGAAGTTGGACACTCTGCAGGGCCCTAAAGAAGGCACACATGCATTCACGTGCAAGAGAGAGGTGGTGTGTGTGTGCTGTGTGTACATTAATGTGTGTAGTGTGTGCATTTCTGTGTTCAGTGTGTGTGCATATCTGTGTGCAGTGTGTGTGCACATGTCTGTGTGTAGAGTATGTGTACATGTCTGTGTACTGTGCATCTGCATGTCCATGTAGAGTGTGCATGGGTGAGTGTCTGTGTGCTCTGAGTATGTGTGCATTTCTGTGTGCTGTGTGTTTGAGTGTACAATGCATATGTGTGTGTATCTGTGTGCTGTGTGTGTTTATATGCAGGCTGTGTGTATGTACATCTGTGTGCTTTGTATGTGCACGCATGTATGCCTTGTACAGTGTGCTTGCTTATTTATAGTGTATGGGAGAATTGAGCATTAGAGAAAGTACAAGTGCTGCAGGAATCAGCATAGCAGATGCCATTTTCTTCTGTAATATCTCTCTTAAGGACTCTAGCGGCAGTAGGGCAGTAGTTAGTATAATGTCAGAAGGCAGAGGAACTGTTTTAAAGGGACCATACCTCTTTTCACAGAAAGCACAGAAAGGACTGGTTTAGAGAAAAGGTGGCCAGATTCAAGGTTTCAATTTGTTTTCCTGTCTCTAAATGTGTTTGCTCTGCACTGGTTTCATCCTGGGCTGGCTAGCTCCATATTTTGTTAGAACAAATTCAGCTATAGAAGATAATACAACAAAGAAATCCAAGAATTAAGTTTGTGTGGCTCATTTGCCTGGCCTGTATCACATGCCATCTTTAAATCAATCCATGTGGCCAGGGTGGGGGATTCTTATTGGTCCTTTCTCTATCCTTCTTCGCACCCACATCCCCATTCTTATCCACGTGTTAAACTTAAGGAAGATGAATTGTTGCTGAATAGGCCAAAGCCACACGGAGTGAACACAACTCCAGAATTTGAAATGCTCCAAAATTGTGCCTTACACCTATTTGAACTTAATTCTTAAAGTAATTTCTATAAAGTTTCAGGTCTTAAAGCTAAGGATTATGTCATTTAATCAAATCCAGGACATTTATATACTATGAGTATTTTTTGGATCCCAAGGTGCCTGCAGAAATAGAATCATGAAGCTATACCATGTAATTTCCCCAAAGAGGAACGCCCTACTTACTCTGCTGATGTCTGTTTTCCCACCGCAGTAGCAGCTCACCTGTATCGTAGCCCCAGAAAATGCTGAAGCATGGGTGTGGGGAACTAGATGGAAGCCAAAAGAAAATGCTATGCTGGCTGAAAAGGTGGCAGGAATCCTATACAGGGCGATTCCATTTTGTATAGCCTTGGGATGCAGGAACTGCGGTGATGGAGAACCCATGCGTGCTAGGATGGCATGATCCTGGAGAGGTAGCATGGGAACTCTTCAGGAGGTGATGGAGCTGTTTTGGATCCTGCTCACATGATGCTCACACAGATCAGCATGTCTGATGTTACTCAGTAGAGCCGTGCATCATTCCCTTCACATAAAGCAAAACCAATAAGACTCCAACCAACTTAATGTGTGCAAACCTAGCAAACCCCAACACAATGCAGAAATGCTAAATTCCTGGCTTGGAATCTTTTTTTTTCTGAGTTTCAAAGATGTTATCTTTATGGAAAAGTAGGTAAAAGATGAAATCTCTGCATTGCTTTTGCAAACTCTTTGCGAAGAGAAAACTACTTCAAAGTAGAGCTGACAAGATATTAGGCTTTTGGAACAGGGAAAAGCAAGTTGAGAATGATTTTTGACAAAGAATTACTTGAAAGTCGGCTTCCTAAATGGTAGAAAATACTGTGGCAATAGGGAAGCTTCATGTTCACAACCATTTTCTTAATGAAAACAGGGCTTATACCAGTCCTAAGATGTATCCCTCCTCCCAAGCATTGAGGTGAGAAGGAACAGGACAGAATAGCATATTGACAACCATACTGGAGAGTATTTTCAATAACTTCATCACAGTTCACCCAGATATTGCTTCTTTTAAACTATTGCATTTGTGTCCATCTCTCCGTTTCATGATTTTGAACTTAATTTTCCCAAAAGTCTTTAAAGAATGTCTAGATTCTTTAGTCTCCAAAACTTGTAACCACAAAATCATGATCTGATACTTAAGGGGTTTCTGAGAAACATCAATTATTTAATTTTAAAAAATGTTTTGCGTCCTTATAGGGCTTTATGTGTTTCAAAACATTTGCTATTATATCTTATTTTATTTTAGTGAAAGCTTTCTATTCTAATCATTGGGGGTGCTTCCTTACTTACCTTAAGAACAAAAATGTGAAATTTCCAGAGAACAGACAAGATCCAAAATCCCAAAGAGCTGCTGCTCTGCAGGTTTTGGGTCAAAGCCTCTTAGAGCATGGGGAAGGTGGACACTGCAGCAGTTTTGCTGTTTAATCAACAGATCCTCCCAATCCACTCTCTCTTATCTCTGCTTAAAATAGGCTGCAGACTCAGTTGCAGATATTGCTGACCCAACAAGAGAAAAGGTGCGAGAGAGAAGTTTATTCGAGCTGCAAGTTTATAGCCTGCATATGGTTGATTAAAGAGTTTGCGGTGAGCCATTCAGGGAGTCCCATAACCATCTTAATACTTCTGCCTTTGACTCTGCTGTCATGCCCCAATCCTTATACACCTGTCCTTCAGAGTACTTCCAAAAAGACCTGGACCAAGAATCTTGCTCTCCTCACCCCCAACCATGACCCTTTCTCCTTGCCTGCTCTTTGAAAGCCAGAAAGGGGAAGGGCGATATTAAGGTTCTGCAAGGGTCCACGTGGCAGAGATGGAACAGCCCTTCAGAGCACTGTCAAGTTGGATATCCCTTTGCTTTGATGCATTTACCGGCATCTGTTCTGGAGCCATGTTTGCTACGTAAGTTTGCCATTAACAGTCAGTAAGGACTTTAATTAACTGAGCCCGCCGAGGAGTGGAATGCTGATGAAATGGCACCATCTGGAACAGAAAGATGTAAAATCGCCCCCTCAGCTGTATTGAGTGGGGATTATATTACGACTTCTCTTAATCAGGAATGATTCTCCTGCTGTCGAGGTGGCTTTATGAGCAGCAAGTGACTTCTGGTTTGCAATGCTCTGCCAAGGTGTGTCACAGCATTAGCACAGAAATTCCTTGAACTTCAGACTTCTCCACTTGGCCTTTTGTTAATGTCCTATTAGCACCCATTAAATTATCATGCTCTTCACCAACTTATTTTGAGTTTCACGAAGTGGTTGGCCATAACCAATGGGTGTTCAAACACTCCACATTTAATAGAACTATTCAGAAACTTAATAGTCTCCATAGAAAAATCCACCTGTGCACATAATCACAGAATCCTAGATAAGGTTGAAAGGCTTTACTGTATCCTAAATTGAGGCCCTTTTTCTGACTCTCCCCATCCTCAACATCTCCCCCCTTCTTGCTCCCTTTCCTCATCTTCTCTTTAGTAGGGGAAATCTTTATTTAAAACACAAAGGAAGGTTTTGTATGTGGATGCATCTTCACACTCTTATACCAGGTGAGCATATTAGGGTCAAAAGTCAACTCTGGGGACTCATTTCTCCCCTTTCACCTTCTTTGAGGCAATATCTTGTTTCTGCTGCTCGATATACTCCATTCTAGCTGGCCCTAGAGCTTCCTGGAAAGTCTCTTATCTTCTTTTCTCTGCCTTCCATCTTTCTGTAAAGAATTTTGGATTATAAATGTGCATCACCACACCCATTTTTTTAAATGAGTTTGGACAACTGAACTTGGGTTTCCAGGCTTGCATCACAAGGGCTTTTGCCCACTGAGCAATCTCTCAGTCCCCAAAGGCCCCTTCCTTGGACACAGGAGTCTCTCATACAGGCAGCACTGCATTCTTTCCTTTCCACCAGCCTGCCCTGATGGAATGCTCCCTGCCCAGAATTTTTTGAGTTCCTCAGTAACTTCTTATTTAGAAGCTACACTTGTTCTGAGATGATTCAATCTCAAGGTCTCCTTCTAGTTGAGTATTTTTGCTTTTGACCTGAAAGAATGGTACATTAATCCAAGTGCTAGCCCCTGTCCACTGTTGATCCATGTAGGATGAAAATATGGGAGCATTGAGATAGATCTCAAGACATGCTCCATCTATCGCATTCTTAGTAACAAGAAAATGCTTTCCATCAAGGAAGTTAAAGTTCACTGCAACTCAGATGCATAGCAGGGACTTTGGTAAAAATATGTTTTTCAGCAGCAATGTTTTGAGCATCATGAATTACATGGGCTAAGATTATACTGTTGATGTCTATGTGATGGAAGGATTTAGGTAGCAATAAGGCAAAAGACGTAGGGAACAATCCAATTGAGGTATACACCATTCTCGCAGGTATACCAGATGTCCCTAAAAGAGTTAATTTGTGTGTTTTTTTAAATCAGAGGTTTCACTAGGAATTCAAGAAGATAACTATTAAACTCCCTGTGATCTGCTAAACAAGCAAAAAAATGAGAATTTAATAAGTAAACCTTTTAACCAGATTTTTTATTAAACTTTTGTTGCTCTTATTAATTCACTTGGATTGTCTCTAGTTTTAAATTCCTATTTGCAAAACAAGAATGCTAACTAACATAATTCAGGGTTAGGAAGTTCATGACTATTACAAAATAAGCAATTTTGGATTCATATGGTTTTTCCCAAGTCCTCATCAATCTTCATAAAGCTTAGCATCTTTCACATAATTAAAAAAACACATAGGATGCCTTTTTAATATAATAGAAGACCCACCTTGTATTATTCTTAGAGAATTACATCACCTTTCAACCAAATCAGTGGAACCCAAGGTCAATGATGTGTTCACCTAGTGCTGAGGTGCTGTCTTCAAAAGAGGGAGCTGTTGGCATGTGAAATATTGTGAGCTTGTAACAGCAGTTTTCACTCTCTTGTTGACCTATTACTGAACAGTTCTATTGCTTTCCTAATTATCTTAAGTCACACCCTGTAATTTAAGTCACCAGGATGCTGAATAAACAAAGCTGAGACTCTGCCTCTTATTATTTAATCTTTGCTGAGCCTCGTTTTCTACCATTAGAACTGGAATTGTGTTAAATTTCTTTAGTGAATTCTCAAGTCCCCTTTTGAGATGCCCTGTGCCAACACTGCATATCATCCAAATGAGAGCACCCTGCTGCCTCTGTGCCTTGGTGACTGGGGGCTTTGGGTTCAGTCACAGAGCTCAGTCCTTGGAAGTATAAAATGTTACTTTTCAGACTTTGTCATTCCAACCCGGTTAAGTGGCTTTGGAAATTGGATCTTACAGCTCCCCTGACCACCCACCACCCATCTATCTCAGCCTGGGTGAGTCTGTGTGGCTCTTTCCATAATCACATCTTTTTCTCTGTGCTCAGGGCTGCCCCAGAGGGAAAACTCACCGCCATTTTGTTTCTGGTTATGCAGTCTCCTTGAGGCACAAGTGCCACTGCTGCAGGTACCTGCCAGGGTTCTGTGATTCCTTGTCAAAGGAATCATGTTCTCTCCCAAAGTTCAACAACATTGCTCTCTATCCCCACAGCACCTCCCTTATCACTATCCTGTTCCCAAGCTTCCACCTCCCAGGAGCCTTTGCAGCACAATGTTGACCTGTCTCCCTTGGGGGTGAAAATTCTTCCTAACCGAGGACCCTAATTAGTGGTTTATTTACTTGTTCTGACAGTTTTACATCATTGTTTGTTGCTCCTTATAATGAGAGAGACCAGATGTTCTAGGGTTCATTTTCTATTTTCTCACACTTGCAAAAGTAGAGCTTAGTTTTCATTGTTATCCTTTTGAAAAAGAATTGCAGAGTTCACTTAAGAATAAAGCAAACAAGATGAGGGAGTTAAGCCCAATAAACTGGCCTTTTCAGGCCTCACAGACATTAACTTCTCACCAGCACCAACATTGACTTACAAACTATCTTCCTCTTGAGGTCTCTAAGCACTGACCACTTTACCTTTCTGGCCCTTTGCTTCAGCTTGATTCCTCCAGTCAGGCACATCTGGTTCTCTCTAATGCTCTTTCAGAGTTGTACAGGCAGAGGCGTTTTCCTGAATTTCTGGAGGTGAGAAGTCATAATACCGCATGCTGTTTAGTAGTCTTCCAGGGCAGGCTGCTCTGAGCACAGTATTCCCACTGTGGAGAAGGACGGCTGCTCCCTCTGCCTTCTGTCCTGTTGATAATACTGCATTCCTGAACACCATCAGAGAGAAGGAAGGTCAAGAGACACCACCCAGGAGTTGTGAGCTCTGGGTTTAGAATTAAATAAAGCTGCTCTGACTTTACCCATTCTACTCTCTGTCCTGTACTGAGATTTGAGAGATAGCTTTCATTCCTGTTCTGCAATCTAAATACCCACATGACAGTAATTATATGTTTTAAAGAAGAAAGACAAAAAGGCCTCAAAAGGAATAGCAGCTAAGGAAAACAACAGAGCAAAATTTTCTTTTAAGAGATGATGGTAGGTGAGATAGTTGAGAAGCAGACAACGAGCTTTGTTATATATGAGCTATAGACCGTGCCTTCTAGAAGTCACACTTAGATGACACCTTGAATCAGCTACACAGTTCCCTCCGCTCTTCTCCAGGTTAAGTAAGTCATAACCTTAGATAAAATTTGTCATTCAAACTCTGTTTAAGATTTTGTTCAAAAGGGGTAATGCAAGCCTCAAGGTCCATAGGCATAGGAGAGGAGGTAGATATAAAATAGACAATATCAAGGAGAGTTTCTCTATTCATTATCCCAAGTGTGTTCTCCATCGCTGGTTGATCAGCATGAACATCACCATCACTCACAACACTGTTTGCTTGCAAGGGATTTTGTATCAGATACACAGGGGGGGTTAAATTAAAAATAAGTGAAATCATTGCATTTTAGTGGTATTGATAACAAAGGTGTTACATGAAGTTTTTTAAAAACAGAAACATATCTATGTGGAGATAGATTCATAAATCAAGGAATGAATAACAGTTATTCATACAATCAATCTAATAAGAGATCTAAGTAAGCTAGATATTGTGGCATAATCCAGCAAACCAATCTTTTGTGTACCTAAGGTTAACCTGGGCTACATAATAAGACCCTAAGACCCTGTCTCAAAAGCAAAACAAAACACAAAAGAATTTAAAGACAGGAAATGATCTTATCCTATTATTCAAGGCATAGTCACTTCCAAAAGACAACAATACAAACAAACAAAAAACCCAAAAGATCTCTAATACTACATTTGAAAGCCTCACCTGATATTTTCCCCTCAAATCCATTTTGTCTGTCTTTGAGTCCAGTGCTTTTCACAGGCCTGCAGACTAGCAGAGCTCTCCTCCTGAGACTCTGAGAGCTTCTTGCCTTCAGCAGACAGACGGAAGACATGTGCTTGCTTCTGGATCCACGCTGGCCTCACAATCTCTCACGAATCCACCTGTCCCCGGGTACAGGCAATGGAACTCCTTATTCAAGGATAGATTCTAAAAGCAATAGCCAAGGGGAACTAAGCAGACCAACAAGCAAATAATTCGTCTCCCACAGACACCAACACTGTCCAGGGGACCTCTCACTTACACCCCAGGCTCTTCTGAGACCGTGCAGCTAATGTCCCAGGACGCTCTTCTGCAGCTGCCGTGTGTGTTTCCACGCTGCTTAGACCNGAGACCGTGCAGCTGATGTCCCAGGACGCTCTTCTGCAGCTGCCGTGTGTTTCCACGCTGCTTAGACCCTAGTCTAACGGCTTCCTTCTTAGCTTTCTGAAAGGCATTTTCCTGTTACCTGATGTAGTGACGCCTTCATGGAGGCTGAATACAGAGCATAATGTGAGAGACTGATGCCTGCGACCTTGACAAAACAGCAAGAGTCTGGGTGTACCTCAGGTGCCCGATTTGACAGGAGGGATGTTCCGTGGTGCCGTAACGAAGGGGTACATTTGAATTCCCATCCACTTTCTTGCTTTGATTATTGAATCAGTAACAATGAGAGAAAGACCTGAGTATCGGAGTAGGAATATTTAAACAAAACATTTAATTCAAAATACTGCAAATCAAACCGAAAAGCTGAATTTCTTGGGTCTGACTTGGACATTCAGTACCATGTGGCTGTTGGCCAGGAACAGCTTGCCTGAGGAGTTAGTGTCTCAATTATAAATCCCTGTGGTCTGTTCCACGTCTTTAAATTATGGTATAATTATTCAGAGTAAAACTAAGTAATCCTTCCATTGTGACACTTGGACCTAGGCACCCTTTTTGTTGTGGGTAAGTGTAGAGGAACAACCTGGTGCTCCATTTGTCTCTCCCTTCCAGCACCCCAGTAATAGCTGCGGAAGACGAATTATATATGCATATAGTATATAGCCGAGTGTTACAATATGTGGAAACATTCTAAAATGATGACCACTATTAAGCTAATTAATACATTTATTAAACTTGGACATAAGATCCTTTGTGGTCTCAACCAATCAAGAGGGTTTTAAGTGTGGTGTGCATCAGATAGATAGCGCCTATGCATTCCGCCAACAGCCTAGATAGCGCCTATGCATTCCACCAACAGCCGAGATAGCGCCTATGCATTCCACCAACAGCCTAGATAGCGCCTATGCATTCCGCCAACAGCCTAGATAGCAACTATGCATTCCGCCAACAGCCTAGATAGTGCCTATGCATTCCGCCAACAGCCTAGATAGCAACTATGCATTCTGCCAACAGCCTAGATAGCAACTATGCATTCCACCAACAGCCTAGATAGTGCCTATGCATTACGCCAACAGCCTAGATAGCAACTATGCATTCTGCCAACAGCCTAGATAGCAACT
>LOEQ01003686.1:138561-155787 GCA_001685075.1 Bramus lutescens | reverse complement strand
AACCCCCACCTGCTTTCCACACTTGCCCTGACCCCCACAAGCCTGTTCTTCACAAGAACATTCATGTTGCCGTTATTGAGGTCACTTGAATGTGCTAGACCAGAAGGACCTCTTAGGTGATAGTAGATTTTTTTTTAATGTATTTGCATTGATAACTCACTATACCCCTTCTGGTCATAGGTGGTGGCCTCAGAACTGCGTCTGTGTTTTCATGAATGCAGGTCATGCTGTTGACAGTTGTGCCATGTGCATTCTCCCTCTGTTGGAATGTGTACATATACACATGCTTGCGTTTCCCTGCATTGTTGGGTATAGACTAAAATTCACCTGGCTGATGGTGGGGCTCACCTTTAACCCCAGGACTTGGGAGGCAGAGGCAGGAAGATCTCTGTTGAGTGCCAAGTCAACCTGGTCTACAGCGCAAGTTTCAAGAGAGTCAGACAAATGTGCCTCAAAAAACAAAAACAAATGCAAAAAAAAAAAATCACTGAACCACAAGCTGCTCTGTATTTTTATTCTGATTCTGTAGTGTTGAGAATTTTGTTAATAATACTCACAAATAATTTAATACAGGTGTTACAATTCTTAGTAGTTATGTTTTAGGGCTAACCGTGTCCACTTGCAGAGATTATAAGCATGACAAAGTCGCTTTGCCAAAAGATGCATTTTACAGAATTATCCCCACATCATTACCTACAGTTGCTGATCTCTCTCTTCTCTCGTCCTCTTCTCTCTGTGTGTATTTTACTATGTAGAAGTCAGTGCAGGACATTTACAAAAACAAGCGTCAAACAGAAAATAAAGTTTCTATTGTTTCATTACAAAGAGATAAATACTATTAACATTGTAAAACATTTCAGATTTTTTCTATACTGTCAATTATTAATTGAAAAATTCAAACCATATATGTGCCCATGATTTTAGTATGTTTTATTGATTCATTATTAAATCATGTAATATGCAATGCATACAATAATGTACACTATACATACATTATAATTTGCAATGTAAAAAAATGTGTCTTTGAAAATTTTAACATAGTTCTGTAGCTGCAGTCCTGACTGCATTTTGACATCTGGCTGCATGTTGAGAACTAGATGCCTTAAACTCCATGTTTTAGAAGATTGACCCTCAAGGTTCCGCTTGCTGAAGAACAGTTACACTCCCCATGCATGTCAGCTTCCTTAAAGAGCCCTGCACACAGCATCTGGTCTCTAATCTCCTGGTGCAGGCAGGCTCCTGGTTCCTTCAGAGAATGATCTGTTGTGGCATATTCTGTGTGTGTGGTGGAAGTGATGGGGAGGGTTGCACTATAAAGCTATGCTTTTATAAATATTTCAAAATTAGTTCCAAGTATTGAATGGGGCAGTACAATGGCTTGAACACAGTGTCCTGCACTCTATGCTCATTTTTAATTATTTTCCGAACCAAGAAACAATTAATTTGTGTCAGTGGATTTTATTTAAATAATCATTGGAATATATGCTATTTTTTAATAATTCTGACTGTAACTGTTTTCTCCTCCTTTATTTGGAAGAAAATGTTTTTTAGACATGAGAAAAATTTTTTTCTATTTGACGTATGTTGTGTATGACATGATAGGCTTCACAGCACATTAGCTTAGAAAAACCCAGCTTTTCAGGGAAATGTGCTATCTCCAGACTAAGTGCTAAAGTAAATATTTTAAGTTCAACAGCAATGCCAGAAAACCCAGGAAGGGGAGGGTTCTTCACTGATGTCAGTAACTGGATACTTAAGATGCCACTAGTTTTGTTATTGCTGTGGTTGCTTGGTTGGTTGGTTTTGTTTTTTGAGACATCTTCCTTCTTTAGCCAGGCTATCTTCAAACTCACAATGTAGTCAAGAAAGCCCTTAAATGCCAGATCTTCCTGCCTCTTTCTCCCAAGGCTAGCATTACAGACATGCACTGAGTACCTGGCAACGTGTTGTTCCATAATTCAGAACTTAACTTTAAAAAAAGCTTAAATGAAAATCTTTTTTCTCTACAATTTATTTCCTTGTCATTTATTTGCATCTTTGTATTATTGCTGCCTTAGCCAATGGCCAAGAAAGATAAGGATAGCTCCTGCCTATAATGGCAGTACCTGATACTGCCGCAATTACAAGATCTTCAAATGTACAGCCTTCTGGGTTAGGTTAGGAAGGGCAGAGAAGCCTGGATTCAGGAAAGCTGTTGGGCAGAATGCTTTGCAAATGGGGATTTCAAAGTCAGAGACATTGTATCAGCAGGCACGCTCAGAGAAAACCTTGTATCAGCAAGCACATTCAGAGAAAACTTTGTATCACCAGGTACACTCAGAGAAAACATTGTATCACCAGGCACACTCAGAGAAAACATTGTATCACCAGGCACACTCAGAGAAGTTGTAACCTGTGTGGAACAGGATGAAGGGTAGACCTGTGGGGCATGGGAAGCTGGTAGAAACTGGACTGCCTGGTAGGAAACAACAGAGATACCTCTTAGCTGTGCCTGGCACTGAGCCAGCAGTATGAACACCCCAAAGAGAGCTCTAGTTCAGACCCCTGCCACAGCAGCCTTTCAATGAAGAAACTTGGCATTTCATTTACATCCTCAACCCACGATCCTGAAAATTTGGTTCTTCTGCTTCTACTCAGCACTACAATTGGATAAATAAATAAATAAATAATAAATAGTCATCTTACACATAAATCAAGAAGAGATTGCCTTGTTTCATTCTAGGGCAATCTTCAAGGTCTCATAATTTAAACACATTCAAACAAATCATGCATTTGTTGTATTTTGAAGGGAGAGGAGCATTTTATTATAGTAAAATGCCTAAACTTGTTTCTTTAATATGAAGACAGACAGGATCCCACTTAAACAACAAAAAGAATACTGGTGCATAATATCAAAACTGATGGTATAGAGATGGCTCAGTGGTTCAAAGAAGGTATTGTTCTTGCAGAGAATCTGAATTTGTTGCCCAGCCCTCATGTTGGGCAGCTCAAAACCACATATAACTGCAGCTGCATCCTCTTACAGCCTCTGTGGGTACCCACACCCTGTGGGCACATTCTGCTGAAAGAGATCTGGCACCCTCTTCTGGCCTCCACAGGAACCACACTCATATAGGCATGCACACATATACATAACTAAAAATTTAGCAAAGCTTAAAAACAAATTCTTTTTATGCATCTTACATCTAGTTCATTGCTGAAAAAAATCAAAATATATTTTCCTTAAAATCTCTGCATTCCATGTAAGTTGACTTGCCTTCCACTTACAGTGAAGAAATTTTCTTGTTAAGTTGCATCTCTGCCTTCTCGCAGTATGAAAACAAAACTTCCTTCTCTTTCTGAGGAAGTTACAAGTTAACTCATTTGCCCAGACTATGGGGACTCTGGGTCATAAAGGACTTGGCTGTAATTTAAATTCTACTAATCACTAGTTAACAATGTGCAGGCTAATTATTCTCACTGCTGAAGGGGATAATAGAAGCTGCCTCATAGGGTTATTATGAGAATTAATGGAGGTAGCATTCCTTCCTTAAGCCTCCCAGGCCTGTGTATTTCATATAACACAGACGGGACCGCATTGTTAGTGCCTTTCCTGCTCTCCACCTGCCTCCCTCCTCTGTGTCTCCCACAACCTGACTTCTAAATAATGCAGAAGTAACTGTAGGAGCACCCTCGTTACTGCCCAGATGCACGTGCTACCGAATTAACTCAGCGGTGAACTTAGCATTCCTTCCCCAAGCTTTCCCCTCCACTAATCGTCTTCTCCAGCCCACACCAGCAAGAGTCCACCAGGGCACTGGGCTAACAGTGAAGCCAGTTATGCACATGGGCACTCCAGCAGAGTTTTGACTTCTCTGCTTCATTCTCCCCCCTAAGCCTAGATGGAACCCATGTTGCTCACAATTCACTCACTCCAGCCGTGGGCCATACGGTGACTGCCATCAGGACCTGCCACAAAGAGGACAGTGGTTCAATAAAATCCTTAACTCTATTTATAGCCCACTTGAAGCAATCACTCTCTATAGACCAAGGAGTCCTAGAAAAGGGACATCAATTCACAGGCCACAACACTCAGCAGGGGCAGTCGGAGGGAGGAAAGAGGCAGCTAACTGCCCTTTCCCCGGGATTCCACTATATACAAAGCATTTTGGCCCACACATTGTTCCATCCTCCCCCCATCGTAGGAAGTAGACAAAGCAGATGCTGGCAGCGAAGACTGATGCCCAGGAGGATAAATACACAGCAGGTGAGGAGCAGAATTTGGAGGATGGGGAAGTGGCTAAAGTGCAGGATTAGCCTCTCATCCATGCAACCATCCTACAGTTCAGTAACTGATTATTTGCCAGTAGGGAAAACCATGTCACCAAGAAGAAAAAAATGTTTCATAAAACATTCAAAAGCCTAAAATTTTCCTCCTTCACTCACTTCAGAGAAAATAAAAATAGGAGAACTAAAAATTTGAAACCGTCAATCGAGGATCACGTACAAAAATAATTGTATCAGTCTGGAGCAAAGATGTACATGTTATAGAACGGCCTTCTTGAGGCCTCCCAGTATTGAAATATGTGTGTAAGTCAAGACGGCTCTTGAAGAGGAATGGTAAGAATTTTTACAAGAGATTTTAAATTCATTCTATCAGCTTAAAAAAAAAGCCCACATCATTACTACTTCTTCCGCATGGGTGATTGCTGCATAATTCCAGCATGTGCCTCAAATAAAGATTCGATATGCAATAGTATGAACCCAAAATATTTTTCTCTTAAAAGTACTATTTGATACAGGCAAATGTTTTAATTGTTATCGGATTCCTCTTAAACTTTGTTAACTGGAAAATATCAGCAAAACCTTAATGGCTTGAAATTTTAAAAAGGTGGCTTCTGCTTAATGAGTGTAACTGCACTGATGCCTGCCATTGGTATGCGCTATGTGTTTGGGGGGGGGAGAAGGGAGGAGGAGAGGGAGGAAGGGAAGAGAGAGAGAATGAGGGAGAGAGAGAAAGAAGGAGGAGGGAAGGAAGGTGAGAGGGAGGGAGGAGGGGAGGGGGGAAGGAGGGAGGAAGAGAGAGACTCTCTCTCTCTCTCTCTCTCTCTCTCTCTATTGCTTAAAGCATGCCTCTGGGTTGGCTGATTGGCTCTATGCCATTTAAGAATCTCAGCTTCACTGTTCTCTGACCTCTCCTATTGTCCCAGTTCTGATTTATGGGACTTAGACTCTCTCCAAAGGCAAGGTGTCTGGAGTTTAGGGTCCTTGCTTCATAGCCCCTCCCCTTCCCCCGTGCCCTCCCCTTTACTTGGGTTCACCTTGCAGTAACCTTGCAGAACTCAGCATTTTTCACCTGGGCTCAATAGCCGGAGAGTCCACTAGAGCTGAGACCAAGCCATGGTTTCCATTCCTGGGTGATGGAGTCATGGGAGAAACTGCAATGAGCAAACATAGTGGGACCTGAGCCGGCTGGAGAGTGCGCTAAGCCGCTCAAGACAGAGCAGCTGCTCAGTCTTCCAGCCTGCATCTGCCACTGACCACTGAAGTGTGTGTTTTTGCAAGGTGAGAGCGGGGCTTTTCCTTTATTTGGAGACAAATTGCCAGGTATTGCTGTTGATTATGCTTGATAATTTGGGGGGATGTGTATCACTGACAAATCTAGGTTGTTGGGTGTCTGGGGCTCTGTTTGTGCCCTGGTTCGTCTTCAGAGTCCAATCAGCTTCCCACCGTATGTATCCGAACCATGGCAACAAACCGAACGTGGAGCTGCTCTCAGTCCCTGCAGCGTGATCATTTCGTGCGTCTCCTTAGTTCTTTCCTTAATGTCTTCTGCCAAGTGTCGTGCTGTCCTTACACAGATTCCCAGTGCTGAAGGGGATAACAGAAGCTGCCTCATAGGGTTAGGCATGCTTTAGATAGAAGTCTGAATTGCTATTTTTAAAGTTCATGGTGTGATGTGTTCTTTGTTTGCCCACATGCTAAGCACCGAAACTTTCTAGAGTCTCTCCGATGACCTAAGAACAGAAGCGGTGTGGGGCTTCCATGCATTTGCTTATCAAAATAAAGTTTCTACTTGGCCATGTGTGTGCGTGTGTGCATATGTGCGTGTGTGAGCGTGCATGCGTGCGTATGTGTGTGAAAATATCTCAGAACCAAAAAAATATTCAATAACATTTGTCTTTTGATATGCTTCTAACTATCTTAACAGCATATAAGCTGTTTTTACAAGCACATTTAAATTGTACAGCTTTAGGTTTTGTGCCTACTAAGTAACACAGACACTGTAGTAGCTTGTGAAAGTATATGGGAACATAACACACATTCCCCCTGAGTGCTAACAACAGGAACTAACCCATGTTCTTGGGTAAACAGATGGCCCTTAATCCTTAGCCACTGCAGCATGCTAGCTACCACACCAAACCTGTAAAATTATATATACATACATATATGTGTATATATATGGTTTATTAGTGATTAAATAAATATATAGGATATTTTTCATTCATGAATCACATTTCAGAAAGGGGGAATGCATAGGATTCAGGGTTTGTTTAAGTAGGATTAGAAAATAATGCGGGAAGCTATTGAGTTTAAGTGGGGAAAGCGACACTGTACTAAATTAAATCATGACTGTGGAGGGGCAGTGAAGGACCCCACAGCCTCAGACGTTGATTTTTAATGAAAGAGCAACACCATGCCTAAGGGAATCCAGAGTCAGCTGAAATGTGGCCCAGAAAAAGTTTAGTAAAATATGCTGTCAACTTGAAGAATGCACTTGTGTCTACTAATTCTGACACAAAGAATAAAAACAGTGAACACAATACCTTTAAACTGTTTAAAATTAGTTTACATGTAGGTAGACTCTGAAAATGAACACAATCCATACGTTTAACTAAAACTCAGTGCATTTAAACTTATTTTAAAACAATCAACAAATAATACAGAATATTAAAATTGTGCTTGCTGCTTTTGCCAGTTTAGCAGGAATGTTTGGAGGCCCAGCTACAACGTCAGCTATTTTCACATACATGCAGATTGTTTAGTGCCGTGGCCTCTCTGTTCATGGCTTCCTGCTTTCAGAATCTGTGTAAGACCCTGTGAACCTGACTCTACCATCTGCACGATTTCCATGTGAGTTGGAACAATACGATTCGCGTCACAGTCATGGCTGAGGAGTGCAGGCTTGATCATGGCTGTTCTGCGCTTAGGTTGAAACCTTAGCTCTTCTGGGTGTCCACTGCTGGAATCCACATTTTGGCTAATCTGTTTTAAGTACTTAATATCCCTTCAGTTCCATGACTGAAAAGGCCTTCTTATCCCTGTGATCCAAGCACTGGAGTGTCATAGCTCTCTGATGGCATCGGGCTCGTATCTCCAAATGTGGCCCATGTCTACCTGTGCTCATCTTTCATGCCAAAGGCTAGACTGCCGTTCTGAACTAGGCGTACTCTCAGCAGAGGAGACGGACCTGGAGTGGTAGCTGTGCTTATCCCTTAGATGACTAGCTGGCTTCATTAAAAGAGGTCCAGAAAATTTGCAGATTAAAGGCCGTAATCTTAAAGCATACACTAGCCTATTCAAATACATTTCATCTAATGCAATTAAGCTCCCTTAATAATGAACTCTTTATATGTGATAAATACCTAGATTCTTTTAAAAATGGGTAAATATCTTAGCATGCAGTGATCTTGCTTCCACAGTCTTTCTTTCAGATTTATACTTTTTAGTCTAGTCTTCAAAGTTACTACTACATCCTTTATTTATAGATGACACTGCTTTTGTTGGTATTCACACTCATTGAACAACCTACATTTTAGTGAGCAGTCAATAATGTTTTTACCCCTTGAGAACAGATGAGCCCTACCTTCGCTGATGTCAAGTGATCTGCTCATTGTCTGGGCAAAAACTAGGGTGGCCAAGGGGAAGCATGGGTTATATGGTCACTGTGCAGGCAGTGACAATGTGTTGTGCCTGGCATGCCTACCATTCGTGTGTGGACTTGTAAAGCTACATGAATTGTCTCCGCTGACTGACACCGTGTTTGGTTAAACTGAGATGAGGATCATGGGCATGGCTTACAGCACTCTCGGGACTTTTGTCTGGTAACTAGGCACTAAGTTCTATTCTGCTTACTAGTGTCTTTCAAAGAAGCGTAGCTTCCCATGCCACAGAACTCCTGAGACTTCCTTCTGGGCTTCTAGGAAATCCTAAATTATATTCAGAGAGAACACATGGAAGCAGGGAGCAGGATATGACTATTTCCTTGGGGTATGTCTTTCTAAGGCCTGATAGTCACAGAACTCCTTAGTAGAATTTGGGGGCTATAAGTGTTTTTAAGCTAAGTAGAAGCAGATGGGGCTCAAGGTTCTTCTTTGGAGATACAGACTACAGACATTTCTTGCATGTCTGATTAAAAGACCTTTCTTTTTATTATTTTTTCTTTTGGAGACAGAGCTTCATAATGGCCAGGATAACCTCAAACTTGCTTTGGAACAGAGGGCAGTTTTGAACTTGGGTTCTTCCAACTTCCATCTCCGGCATGCTAGGATCACAGACAGACATATGACACCATATCCTCTTTATGCAGTTTTAAAGTTAAAACCCAGGGCTTCTTGCACACTAGAAAGCATTTTAGCAACTGGCCTGCGTCCTTAGCGTCTTGTCTTTTTATCTTACGTTCAATGGCTTCTAAGAACAAAGGAAAAGGCAGTTGCCAGAAGATATACCTAGATTGAAGTTCTGGTTATCCTTTGTCATCACAGGAGGTACCCAAGGAACTGATTGTTCTTTATCCTAATGCCTGGGACCACAGCTGCAGTTCGTGTTTTTGCTTTTTTTCTGAAGTTTGGCATGTTTGTATATGTATGCCATTTCTTGGGTATAGATCTCAGGTCTAGACATTAAATTCATTTTGCTTTCATAGTGGTTTTGGAGGTAATGCCATACAAACTCTGAGGGGCTGTGCTGTGATTACAGTTTGCCGCGAGAGGTCGTGGCTGAAATTTCCCACTCTTATGGTAGTGGGAGGGTGTTCGAGAAGCTACACTGTAGGGCGCTTTGTAGTGAAGGCTTAGACATTGAGGGTTTGGAAATTTGAGGTATATATATGTGTATTATTATCAATATAATTCCTGTTTAAATATTTGAATTACTGTACTAGCATAGGTTTAAAAAAGGACACATCTTGTCCTACACACAGTTTTTAAGAAAATACTAATTATCAATGAAAAGTAAATTTATGTAACAACCCAAACATTCTTATCAATGTACAATTCCAGGAGTCATAGAGTCTGGGGCATAGATCTGTGACATAGAACATACTCAGCACACGTAAAGCTTGTGTTTACTCCCTGAGACCCACCACTACACACACAGATTTTTACTAGCAAAGGGTCATCAAGACAGTGCAATTACAACTTCACAATATTTTCACGGAGCGTAGGTATTCTTCACAAAGAAAGCATTGCCAAGTACCCAATGGTATATTAGGCTTTAAGAGGATGTCCAAAAATTTTAATATAGTATTTTTTAAATTAATTAAAATATGCTTTTCTTATTCTATTTTGCTGAAATATTTTAAAGATCATTATGCTTTGCGTGTTTGTGTAATGATGAAGTATTATGGGGTGTCCATCTCTTTCAGTTTCTGGTCACCCTGCAAAATGCTGCCACTGACAGGAGTCCTCGGAGCATGCCAGTGTGCCCAGAGATATTATTTTGTAGTTATAAAGTATCATATTCTGTTGTTTCTAAGTTTTCTTATGAATCTGTAAAGTGGGGAGAGAGTCGTATCAACCAAGGACTCACTTGGAATAGAAAAAAAAAAGTGTCCGATACACAAAATAAATCTAAAGGAGTCAAAGGCATAACATATGAAGCCGGGAGTATTGTAGAGCAGGAATGAGTGTGTGCCTACTTGCACACGGTAGGTGCTGTACTAACGTCTCTGAGCTGCCTTGAGCAGGATTGGGAGAGGCATTCTACTGTAGCAGATAAGAGGGTTCCAATACGACCTTCTTCTGTGCTGACAGCGTGTTCCCTGTGCCTTTCAGGCCCCCGGGAACAAACAACGACAGAATCCTTATGGTGTGTTTTATACTAGAACCACACACATGTTTGGTGAAAATCCAGGGTGTTTCCTTGCTCATACTGTTGCTTCCCAAGTCTGGGTTTTGCCTGAAGTCTCACAGAGAGATGTTTGCAGGATTCTTATCTGGAATTCTTGTTGGTGGGGCAATGGAATGAGGAGTTATGATTTGTGCTTGGATGCTCCAGTGGTATCAGGCTGGACTGCACTGAATCCCCAGCGATCAAGGGGCCAGAGAGACCAAGCTGGTGAGCAGAAGGTCTTCAGCTGGGAAAGGTTTCTTTCCTCTGAGCTGTGATTTCTTATCTCTCACTTCCTGTTCTTCTGGCTAGTGTCTTTATCCTGGAATTCCCTCTTGTTCCCTCCTACGACCTCCCTCAGCATCTCACACCACACCGTGACCTGGACAACAGAACACTTATGTCATTCACGCTCTTTGGCTTCCTCAGTCTGGCAGCCTGTCTAGAGCGATGTGCATGGTTTCCAGCAACAGATTAAGGCAAATCCACAGAACCTCCAAAGCCCGCAGCCACTGAAAACAGAAGGTCACCTAGTTGGATCTGGAATTTCTGCCTGTGGGCTTGTATTAGTTAAGAAACACAAATGTTTTTAAACATTTGAAAACTTAACTTTAACTGAAACTTGGGAGGAGCAACCATTTTCAAAAACAAACACCGATAAAATTAGTCAAAGTAATTAGAATGAGAGTTGTATGTGTGGATGCTAAAATATCGATGTGGAACAGTTGATATATGATGTCAGCAGGGGGTGATCTTCATTATCAGAAATATTTACTATGAGCAATGAACACAGAAAAGAGGGGAATCTAGACCTCCGTTAAGAACCTTGAATGAGCTGTTGGATGGTGATTTCGTCTTTGTGAACTTACGTTTTACATCTGTAAAATTGGCCTAAGTCACATATAAATGCTACAATATGTACACGGACTTTCCACGGCAGAGGACATGAAAGGTTCATTGCGAATGGTAATATTTTAACAGTCGGAGTTCCACGACTTGGTGGACTTGTGAATTTTCCTAACTGGCAGGGGGATGATAAGGATTGGTAGTGATTCCTAAAGAAAGTAAGGAAAATGACTGGAAAATAAATAGGGTCAGTGTGGTTGCCAGAGAAGAGGTATCTTATTGCTACCGAGGACTTCCACCCTAGGGCTGTGATTACCACTACCAAGGACCTCCACCATCAGGGCTGTCACCAAGACGTCTTATCTGAATTCTTTAGGTCAGACTTACCTGTAATGTTAAAAACCCTCCCTGCCCCCCTTCCCTGCTCCCAGCCCAAGGCCACAACAAATAATGCAGTGTAGATACACTGATTGCAGGAATGAGTTATCGGTCCACACAGAGGGACTCAGTGTGCTCGGAACACACAGAACATGATGCACCTGCTCAGTCAAAGGGAAAGGAACTGAGTCCATCTGGCAGAAATCCAGGCCTGAAAACAGGCCCCTACCTACAAGACCATTTGCGAAGGACAAACATTGATTGTTCTTTGCTTTGTGTTGTATTTGTTTCGATAACCCATGCTCACTAAATGGCAATATCGTCTCTGTGTGAACGCCCAGACTCTCGCGTGTCACAAACCCCTCATCTGGACAGTAGCTAGCAGCCTTCAACAGGGAAGTGGCGACCTGACGCAAACCCATCCAAACTATATCCGCCATTACAATGGCTGAATGTTAGAAATCAGGTCTACCCACCTTGCCTTTCATTAATTTCACAATCATATTTTTGTTCATTTAGATGGAGGAACATTCAGATGGTGCATACCTGTAACCTATCACTGAGGGACAAAGGGGCAGATCATGACTTCAAAGCTAGCCTGAACTACATAAGAAGTTTGAAGCTTGTCTGAGCTGCATGAAACCCTATCTGAAAACAAACAAACAACAACAAATAAAAGATCCAATAACATTCCATAATATTCCAGAAGTTAGTCATAAAGTCTTTTGAGGAATGTGTTTACTATGAGTCTGATTTGTAGGAAGTCATCACTGACCTAGTGATATTAACTGGTATTCTAGGCTGGCTATTAAGTGTAGTCCACGAATAACTTGAACTTCTGGTCCCCCTGCCTCCACCTATTGAATGATGGGGTTACAGGCCCCAATCACCATGCCGTTTACATGGCACTGGAGATTGAAACCAGGGCTTTGCCAAGTACTCTACCAGCTGAGCCTCATTCCCAGACATCTCATCTCATCCATTTATTAACAAATGATGTATTCCTTCTACCTACATTCATGGCACATTTACTAACTCAAACCATGTGATCATCGGAGAACAAGCTTTATTTCTTTATGGAATGACTCAAAAAGAAAAGCAATTGCCAATAATTTGCAGGGCTATAAAGGCTGCAAAAAGACATGGTGAGCTTCTGACTCAGTCCAGCTTCTCTGTCCTGAGACAGGCTGCCCTTGACTAAGATTTCAGGTCAGACGGAAGCTGTGGTTATGAAATCGAGGGCACGTGATGATGAATAGGAAGTGTTTAAAATAAAAGAGACTGGACTTGTCCCCAAGTCGTCTTGGGAAAGCACTTAGAATAAATAGCAGAAGAACAAATGCCACATCCCAAGGGGAGGTCAAAAGAGAGGTTTTCATGGGGTGGAGACTTCATGTGACACATGGTTGTGACACATGGTTGTGCCACAGAACTACATCATGATGAGGGGACTGCTCCCCTAAGAGTCACAACATCACACACACACACACACACACACACACACACACACAGCGCTGGTCATATTCTGGTCCAACTAAAACCGTTGTGCTGTGGATAATATTGCAAACAAATTCCCTATGTAAGAATTAAGCTTTGGGACAGTAAATTGGACACTCTTCTCTTATTAAGTAATTGCTGAGTCTCAGATATGTGGCACTATCAGTGGATTTAGTAAGAGAAGCATTTTAAAAGTCATATCCATCCTTCTTTAGAGGTCTTTAAATGTTGTATTGCATAGCAAGAATGGTGGCAATATGTGCCAGTCACTTTCCTGAGTGCTGTCCACACCCAAACACTCTTTATTCTCATAACAGTGCTATAAATAACAGATAAAGAAACTGGGCAGTTGAGGAAATTAAGACAGCAGCTAAGCAATTTTCAGTCAGCTCTTAGCTGAGTCAGAGCTCAAATCTGATTTCACAGCCTGTGGCTCAACCACCATGGAGACTGGTCTCAAGAGAGACATGTGATGTTTCTTAATCTGTCTTTAAAATGCCAACACACACACACACACACACAAAATCTGTGTTTTAAAAGTATGTATTGCAGTTTTTGCATTAACTGACAGTTGACATCTTAGCAGGGAGTCAGGATAGGAGTGTCAGCAACACAGAAAGCTAAGAGATAGCGTCTTCAGCTGAACATAAGAATACAGGGAGAGAGCTGGGAGTGGGGTGGGATGCCAACCCTCAAAGCCCTCCCCCAGTGACACACTTCTGCCAGCAAGGCTGAACCTCCTCAAGGTTCTGTAACCTTCCCAAATAACGTCACCTTCTAAGGACCATATGTTCAGATATCTGCTCCTACAGAGGACACTGTCATTCAAACCACCACACTAAGTAAACTTTGATTTTAAAATATATTTAAGTAAACTGGTTCCAACTTCACAGTTTCTCAAGAGACCTAATGAATTATCATTTTTCTGAGCTGCATTTTAAATCTTGTATCAAAGCGTGGAGGATGTATAAATGAACACCATGGAGAAGAGATGAGGTTTGCGTGGTACAGTTTGTCCAATGTCTTCTCTAGGTCTGATGAACATGCGGCCTTGTGGACACCCCCACAGTTGACCTGTGCTGTTCTCCATGTCTCTGTCCCATTCCTTGTTATTTGAGTCAAATAATTCATTTATCACTTACAAGTGCGGTAGATACTTGGAATATTTAGTGGGACTGAATTTGATGATTGAGGTTCTATATTAAAAAGGAAACTTGTGACATCTTCAAAGCAAAGGATTGTCATGAATACTTACAGAGACCCCACCTGTGCTGAACTGACATTGCTGAAACACAACATCTATAAATCAAAATCCAATCTATGTTTTTAGCATTTTGACACAACTTGTTGGTGATAGCTTTGAGGTTGGCTTGGACCCATCTATCACATCACTTGATCGTTCCTGTTGCAAATCTCCTGTGTGAAGGGCACAAGCCGATGGAGAGCAGACTCAATGACTCAACCAGACAGCGCATATCAATGTAGCAAACATAAAACTGCTGCTCATTTTGAAGGGTCTCGTTTCATCTTAATCTCTGCTTTATGACTTTCTGAAGTGTTCCAAAGACCATGATAATGCAGCCATTTGAAATGGCTACTGCTACACCTGGTAGAGGGGGCACAAGGGATGCTCTCTCTTAGACCTACCTATTATTACTACTAAGTGAAACTCAAAGGGATTGTGTGGTAGACTACATCCATTCAGAAAAACATAAGCCTGTTAGCTGATTGAGTTCTGAGCTATTTGAAAAACATACAGTATCTCACAATGAAGAACATCCTTATAAAACCTTGACATAATGACAGGGAAGAAAGGTACCGTAAAGTCATTTCAAGTTGTCATCTTTCCAACAGTTTGGGCAAACAGTCTGTTCTCAATGACAGGACAGAAGAGAGTATTTCATGAGATGCCTGGTAGCTCACCAAAGGGCCTGCTGGTGTGGGAGTCCCCTCTGTGTGCTGTGATTGCCACTGATGAATAAAGAAACTGCCTCGGCCTGTTGATAGGGCAGAGCTTAGATAGGCAGGAAAGATGGAACCGAATGCTGGGAGGAAGAAGGAGGAGTCAGAGTCACCGTGGAACCACCACCAGAGTCAGACATGCTGAATCTTTGCTGGTAAGCCACTGCCACGTGGTGATATACAGATTAATAGAAATGGGTTAAACTAAGATGTAAGAGTTAGCCAATGAGAAGTTAGAGCTAATGGGCCAAGCAGTGTTTTAATTAATATAGTTTCCATGTTGTTATTTTGGGGGGATAAGCTAAGCGGCCGGGAACAAACAAGCAGCCTTCTTGCTATAGCCTAATCTCTGGCGACTCTTCAGTCCTTACTTACTCTTGGAACAAGGTGAACTGAGACTTGCTCTTGACACAGCTTCAAGGGGAATGGATGGATCCTTTGCTGGATTCCTGGGACCCAGGGGTCTCCCTGAACTAACTTTGAATCAAAGGCCAAAATGTAACACACATCCTTATTTCTAAGCTGCATTCACCCTTCACTGGAATGTCTCTTCATGTATGTAAACATGAAAGCCTATGACTTTTATTTCTCCTTACTAACTGAGAATACTTGTGTTCAAAAACAGGGATTGAGAAATACAAAGCATATATGAAGAGCAACTTTCCTTGCTGTCTGGAAGGCATATAACATAGTGCCTTAGAGCCCAGACTCAGACACTTTACTGAGACCTGAGATGAATCTCTTGGGCTCTCTAGTTTTATCATCTTTAAAGCAGGAACAGTGGAATCTATCTCATATGGTAATGATTAGAATTGAATTACTCTTGGCTAATAGCAGTCCAGTATATACACTAGATACTCGTATTGTTCTCATTCCCTTTCTGTTGTTGTGCTAAGTACAAATGGCCAAAACAACTTGGGAAGGCAAGTGTTTATTCCGGTTTATAGGTTTCAGTCTATCATGAGGGAAGTTGGGGCCCATGCTCAAGCAAGAGCAGAAGCAGAAATCATTAAGAAATGCTGCTTATTGGCTTGCTGGTGGCCTCATGCTCAACAAGCATATAACAATGTAGCCTACCTTGTGTCTGAACCACTACTGAGCACAGTGTAAACCAAGTGGGAATGAATGCTGGGTTTTCTTTATGGGACATATGAATGCGGTCTTGTCTTTTCTGTGATATTTCAGTGCAGGCTCTAAAGTCAGGGCATCTGTATTCAAATCCTGATTCTGCTGATTCCCCGGGTAATTCTAGGCATATTGCTTAACCTGGACTCCTGCACATCTGCTCTGTAGATTTGAAGGCGACGTTACCAGCACCATCCACCGAAGCATAGGACCGGCAATGCAAAGCACTTTTATATTGTAGTTATGAGACAGTAAAAGCAGCCCACTAGGTCTATGAAATGCACAAAACTGCTACTTCACCCCATTCAGGCCCTAGCAAACAAGGGGTAATAAAGACAACAATCCCATTAGCCCGTGGTCAGTGATCCAGCCAGGCTACATTGTATACACGTCAGCTGTGGCAAAAATTAGTCCACATTGTTTATACAACGTTTGTGATGTCTGGGTCACCGGCTGTCTGGAAAAAGAACACGGATTCCTTCTTCTGTATAGTGTGGTGTGCCAGCCAGCTGGCATCAGGGAAAGGGGGAGAAAGTTTCATGCTGGCAGTGTAACCAGTGTCACTCTAGGTCTCACCGGATACCTATCCTCGGGGAAGATGTTTCCCTACCCTTGGTGGACCCAAGAGAGCCCCAGGCTTATATAGGTCAAGTGACAGCAAAGAACTCAAAGTAGCATGTACGAGTCTCACTCCAAGGCCAGCATAATGAAGAACCACTGACTGCTATGAACACTAACATAGGCTCTCACCCCTGATAGGCTGCAATTAGCAGCTGAAATCAAGAATTCTGTGAACCATATTCTACAGTAAGATTGTGAAATTATTCTATTTTTTGTTTGTTTGTTGTCATTTTTGTTGTCCCATCCCACCCAACGTTTCCCCTCCCTTCTCTCCTCCCAGTCCCTCCCCCCTCACCTCCCCCATCAAATCCTTCTCCTCCATGTTTCTTCAGAAAGGGCAGGCCTCCCATGATAACAGCCAGCCATGGAATATCAAGTTGCAGTGAGGCTGGGCACCTCCTCTGCTGTTGAGGCTGGATGCAGCAATTTGGTAGAATGAAAGGATCCCAAAAGCAGGCAGCAGAGTCAGAGACAGTCCCTGCTCCCACTGTTAGGAGTTCCACAAGAAGACCAAGCTACACAATTGTAGCGTATATGCAAAGGGCCTATATCAGTCCCAGGCAGGCTCTCTGGATGGCAATTCAGTCTCTGAGAGCCTCTGTGCACCCAGGTTAGCTGGTTCTGTGGGTGAACAGTTTTGAAAATTTTATTAGGAGCAAATTTTTGTTAAGGACTAGTGTCTGGTTTGTGTGTGTGTGTGTGTGTGTG
>LOEQ01003686.1:102601-115283 GCA_001685075.1 Bramus lutescens | reverse complement strand
AAGTGGGAGAGGTGGGGGCAGGACATAAGGCGAAGAAGAGACTTGGAGCTTGGCAGCAGTCCGAGGATGTAAAAGAGAATAACGGGTGAGTATGAAGAAGTCTGGATGAATGCATATGCGTGTATTCATGTGGTTGTCACTTTCAAAGAAAAACGTGAGTTGTACCACAGAGTGTACAGGGTACCATAGAGTAGAGCTACTATATCTAGATAAGGATTTCAGAAAGTCGATAAACACAGTATTTTAATGTAGCCACAACATGTGTGCCGGTCATGTTTATTCATTTTGTAGAAGGTACAGTTTTCAAAATAGGTGACTTAGAAGACTGATTAATTATTTACTGATCTGGTGTCATCACCTTTAAAATAGACAACACCCTTCTTAGCACACAATGGTAATTAGTGGTCATTAGTAAGTGAAAGTCTGTTAGGGTTCAAGCGACACCTTGAGTAATTACTGAAGTCCTGCTAAACTCCCTCCATTGAAAAAACTTTATATTTGTGGATCACTTAGCCATGTCCTACAATAAGGGATGTGGCCTGTCGTTTGTGGAGCTGCACAGTGCACTGGGTTCATGGTCTGGGTCCCACGAGTTTGTCGTCACAGGCATCCTGTTCGTGAAGAGCTAGCAGCCGCACCCCTGAAGGGGTAAATAAAGCTGTACTTTTCCTTTATCTCCAGGGTAGCCTTTTTCTCACCTTGTGCCTGTTTTCTCCACAACCTGGAACTGTTCTCCTCTGGCCAAGCTGCCTGGTTTAAGGCGTTCTCGTTCTCGTGGTGAAGGCATCGAAAGCTGCGAGAAAGACTTGCAACGGGAACTTGGCAGGGCAGCCAGTGTCCACTGACCAGTTCAGACACGTGTGCTACCAAATGTTTCAATGCTTGTGAAATATTGTACATAATGGCTGCTCGACAAGGGCGTTACTACTTCATTTTGGGGGAAAATATTGAGAAGTAGTTAATTTGTACATATTTTTCAGAAAAATTGAATGTCTGCTAAGGAAAAAATATTTTATTTTGCCTTTTAAATGAAATTTCAACATGGTTTTCTTTTGCTGTGTATTGCCCTCTACACAACATAGTCACTAAATCTTCTCCTAGAAACTTGTCAGTTTTATCAGAGGGCTTGTGAAAAGCACTGTTAGGGAATGTTTTTGCATTTTGTACAATAAAATACAGTTAATTTCCTTTTGACACATTGCCTGTTTTTATATGTCCTAGAAATTGTTACCTAGATCTTGTTTATTTATAAAAATAAGAGTTATATCACCTATAGAAATGCAACATTACAGATCACATTTAGAAAATTAATGGTTAAATATAATATTGAAAATAAAGCACACACTACTAACATAGTGATTCTCTTCCATCCTCTTAAAATTGTATCATTCCTGAAATGAAACTTGGGTTTCTGTCTTCTTTATTATAAAACTAAAGATAGTCTTTCCAAATACAAATATTATTGCAGTTGTGGTATAATTGTTTAACGATATAAGTAGGAGTTTTGCTAGGACATTAGCTAAAATCCTGCAAAGCCACACATAGTCAACTGGTTTGTTGGGATAATGAGTTTCTGCATGGTTCATTTGTTTTACAATTATCAGCCTTACCCGAATATTTATTCACATAGAAAACTACATAGTAGAGAAAAGCTAAGCTGCCTGCGTTTGGCATGATGTGAGCTCTTTTCTGAGGTTAGTTTTCTTTCATCTCTTTGTGTGTATATGCTTTCACAGATAGGATGATTTCAAAGGAATGTGAACTGGCCAGTTCTAAGTATGGGAGTCAGGGGTGGTTGGTAGGCTTTCAAATCACCAGGCATAGTAGCTGCTACCAGGGCAAAGGAACCGAGATGAAGAGGATCTTGCTGCCCTCAGTGCTCCGGGATCCTCTGCAACCTGGCTCTCAGTTTTCCGCTGTAAGCTTAAACTTCTGGTTTTAACATTGGACAAAACACTGTGAGGCAGCTCACTGCCATCCCTTGTCCCCTTACTCACGAATGTTTACATACAAATGAGAGAAATGGAAAGGAATTGGTCAGCATTCAAACAGTTCTGGCGGTGTTTTACCACTTGGATGCTGTTCACAGGGGCTGATGAGGGTAGGCAGTAGTGCACCTGAAGCGCAAGTAATAAAAACTCAGGGTCAGACTTGGGGTTCAAACTGAAGATCCAAAAACAAAACAGCCAGCCACCAGCTCTTACCTCAGCCTCAGTCCGAAAGAGCAATCCTGCCTCCTGAAATCTCAGAAGACTGAATCTTAGAGCTGTCTTGCTCCATTTTATATACCTCTCTAGGACTGGGTTCAAAAAGGCATGAACCACCCTATTTCTATGGCAACTAGGATGGCTCCTGGCATTAAAGGTGTGTGCTACCATAACCTGCTCTGTAAGGCTGACCAGTGGGGCTGTGTTACTCTCAGATCTTCAGGGAGTCTTTCTTTATTAAAATACACTTAAAATGCCATTACATTCATCTAGCAAGGTTCCATAAACCTGGTGTACTTTCCATCACATGGCAATGTTTATCTCTTAGCTCAGGAGGATGTCCTAAGACATATTTTTACATTGGCATCTGGACCATTGTGAAAGAATTAAAATTTAAAGACTGTTCCAGGGACTGCTTTTGATGAAGTTCCTAGTTCATTCACAGATTCTTACTAGAAAATCTTTCTAATTCTATGATTAGGTTGTCAGTGGCAAAGCCATGTGCTCTGGAGATGGATAGATTTGGGCTCCAAGTCTTTATTAATTGCATGACTTTAGAGAACACATTTTAATTTGGTAACTCTCATTCTCCTCTTCTTTATCTACATATAGCCATTTGTCTCTTTGTTATGAGAGTCAGAGGACACAGCATGTGAAGATTTAGTCTCTAGGGTATATGTAATCAATAACCATTTACCCCATGTTTGATCTTTAATGCAGTTTTTGATAATTACAGTGACATCATTAGAAGTGAGGAGTTCCTTCAAACTCTGTCTGATCTTGGCCAGTTCATTAAGCTTTTTGATTTCTAAATTAATATCTGTAAAATGGAGGGCACAGACACAAAGGCATTTGCAGTTTCATTTCAATTTTTAAAAAGCATTCTATAATAGATATATCTGAGTTACTTGAACCAGAAGAGCAAAGTTAGAAAAAAATACAACAGAAATCCAAATAATGAAATTTTAGTTCAAAAGCATTTGACTATACCTTACACTTTATACTTTAATATAAATATACTATATGGTAGGTGCCTTATGACTTACTATATTAAAGACAATTAAGGTATACATTTATCTGTTGTAGGAGTCCGCTTGTGTGTTCCTGGCTGCCCAGACTCCTGAAATAACCACACAGAAACTGTATTATTTGCAATACTGTTTGGCCAATAGCTTAAGCATATTTCTGGCTAACTCTTATATCCTAAACTAACCAACCTCCATTAATCTGTGTATTGCCACGTGGCTGTGACTTACCGGCAAAGTTTTGGCATGCCTGTCTCTGGTGGAGGCTCCATGGCTTCTCCCCAGCTCTGCCTTCTTTCTCCCAGCATTCAGTTTAGTTTTCCCTACTAAGCTCTGTTCTGCCTTGCCCTGCTATAGGCTCATAGCAGTTTCTTTATTAACCAATACTATTCACAGCATACAGAGGGAACCCCCCCATCATTTATCTACATTAGAGTTCAAGTTCAATGCCTGTCAGTGTCTAATACAAAATACATGAAGGGGGTGACAACAGCTTTAAGACATGGCATACTGCATGGGACAACAATTACAGTCTCAGAAGGCGGGGAGGTAGGCCGAGCTGACCATCAGCTCGTGAATCCAATTGTCGCACCCTTGTTGTCAAGGGACTCATGATGTATTTGGGGAAATTTTCCCAAGAGTTCTTGATTCCCATCAGGTAGAAGCAGAAAATATAAAGAACAAGAATGGTATCACTGTTTGCCTAGCCAGACACAAGGACTGGACTGGAAACCCAGAGAAAAGCAGACTCTATTACCAGCCAGACAGGGTCTAAAGTAACGCACCCTCAGCCCAGAAGAGATGAGCGACTGGAAGGTTGTGTAAGATACACTCTGCACTGCCAGTACATTGCCAAGTTCATGCGCTGCTCTGCCATCTGGAAGAGCGAGAAAGAATTTGCTGGCTTGTCTCAGGTTGATGAGGAAAGACAATGTAGACATTACATGTTTCTTGTGCACGATTGGATGGTCGGAGTCAACGCAATCAGCAGGGACAGTCCTGGGGGCAAAGCTTTTAGAGGATGGGACAGTGACAGGTATCTTGTCCTCTCACAGCTCTTATAAAAGGCTGGGGCTAGATGTTTACCTCCAAAGAGGAATTTAGTAAAGATCACTATAAATTTATGATTAAGAATGCCAAAATATACCAACGTGGCACCTGGCAGAACAGGATTGCCAACCAGACTGAATAGATGGGGACATATTGTATTTATTTTTCTGGTTTTCAACCCTGGCTAAATTTTAGAAGCAATTAGATTACCTGTGTTGCTTATATTTTGATATACAAAACAGATCAAGAGACTGAACAGGAACAATGGGAGGAGACAGTCTTAATAGTGGAAATGGTAGGTGTCATGAGGACGACCAGGCAGTCTCTCAGAGGAGAGAGAGCCAACTCTTGAGTGCTCGCTCTGGGTGTTGTCCCTGGGGAAGAAAGGGTAGTGGGTCGTCAATACTCAGAGGCCCAGTGCCATGGCTTTGATCAACCAGTACAATTAAAGGAAAATAATAAGATCTGGGAAGCAAAGGTGGTGACTGTTTCTAATGAAATTATATAGTGATATAGTGAAAAATCCAAACACAGAGATAGAACTTCTCAAAACGTCATACAAACTGAAAAGGCTGCATATTTTGATCTTATGTGATTGATTATGCGGAGGTTTCTTACATGCTGACATTTTTCATCCACGCTTAGTAAGCGCCCTATATCTCAATTTATATGTAAAGTAGCTATTTCAATCCAGAAAGCCCTACACCTACAGCATTTTGAAGATATGTGTGTGGAACTATATGCTATCTGTCCCCACAATCAACAAGCACTTAGCATGTATATCTTTTTCCACAATCAATAAGCACCTAGTATGTATATATGTCCCCACAATCAATAAGCATCTAGCATGTATATCTATTCCTACAATCAATAAGCACCTAGCATGTATATCTGTCTCCACAATCAATAAGCATCTAGCATGTCTACCTTCTTTAAGAACATATAAGTGAAATTGTAATTGGCAGCAAGATTTAAAAATTTTTTCATTAACACTATCAGCTGGTCTAGCCCTTCCTTGTGAATTGAAAACCCATTTTATTTTGTTACCTATTTTGCGAAGACATTTTGCTTAAACTTTCTTCAATGAATGTCTTCTAGGCACCAACTGATCTTAGAAGACTCCAGTCCACTTTAGAGTTAAAAAAAAAAACTGCGAAGTTAATGAGGGAAAAGAAAGGAAAACAAAACATGTTGCCCACTCAAACTTAAAAGATCACTGGGACCATAAACCACTTCAAAGTCTGACTTAATCTTCTTGTTGAGCTCTTTGTCATGAAGGGACAAAGGGGTGTGGTTCCTACCCTGGCAATCAGTTTCTGTCCAGACTAGCTTTCTAAACATTTGTTAATGGAGACTTAGGGAGGTAGAATGTGTGGCCACTGGTCCCTCGCCCTAGCTTATAAAAGGAGAGGCGAACAGGAAGCCAGAAAGGCTCCAGTGAGCTCTCCTCCAGGGATCTGTAAGCTAACCTCCCTGGTTTGTGATTCGTCTCTAAACACACCTGCCCTGGAGAAAGACTCTGGGACCAGCCTGGGTGGAATGTTTGAGCTCCTTCCCACAAGCAGAGAAGGTAAACCAGTCACATCACTTCCTTCCTTGTAGAAGAAGTTCAGTATTTTTGATAAATGGTTGGGGCCTTGGAGGTGGGTGGGTGTTGAATATAAGAAAAACAATCACATCAACTATTTTTTAATTTTATTTTAAAGTATGTTATTGCAGATAACAGCATATCTTCTGCATCCAGAAGTTAGCTCTGGAAATGTAATCTCTAGAGTTCGCCACTTTCTACACGTAGTTATATACATATGGTAAAATGGATCTGGAATTCCTTGAATTGTGTTGGTTCTTAGAAGCAGATAAGAAAACATAGACGCTTAAACTTAACTCCCCTACTTAGTTAGCGTGCATGTCCTTTCTTCAGGGTTCAGATTCACTCAATAGTAGCTTAGATGTTTTAGGAAGATGTTTAGTGTTTGGTTTCTGTTTAGTACATCGTAAATTCCCTATTCTTCTTGTGGAGTTTATGTCTGTCTTGAAGCTGAGTGTTGTATGCCCCCTCTGATCTGGTAGTTTTTTGTCATCTACATAGCTTAATTGAAGTGTGCTTTTGCTTCGGGAACCATGCATGCTATTGACAGGTTTTAAAACACATTCTTTTCTTTGTAGTTTTTTGTAAAAAATTCTTTTTACAAATTCCAATGTGAATCTCACATTCTTTAGAAATCTGTAAATACTTGTTAGTTTTTACCCAGTTTGGAGCTTTTATTAATTTCTTAGAGAATATGCTAAGAAAAATTAGAATCTTCAAGATCACATTCTTTTGATAGATCATTCCTTGTCTTTGAAAGTAACAAAAGCCACATATATACTATATAACTTAAGTAGAAAAATAATTACAACATTGTGATTTTTAATATATACATTTTAATCTATATTTAATTAGCTAAGTAAAGCATGGCTGTTTTAATATATTTTCCATATTCCTCCAAATTTTGACAGTGTTTCACGCAGGAAGTCAGAAATTAAAAGGTATATTCCTAGTTTGGTTATCCCTCCATCTGTAAACTTTGTAGTTAGTGTTAGGAATTTGCGTGGGCGGAGAGGCTCATCTTAAGAAATATTCCTAACAATTATGTTGTGTAAATACAGAGTTAATATGAGTCAACTCTTTTGCTTGTTGTTTACTGATTGCTTTGGCTAACAAGAGTGTGTGTTAGTTGTGTAGTACCTGATTACTGATTGCTTTGGCTAACAGGAGTGTGGGTTAGTTGTGTGGTACCTAGTATCCCATACACAGAAGTGTAAATGCTGTAGGCCTTCCGCTTTGTTGTTTCACTAGTTCAAGAGTTACACATGAACACTACTCCAAACTGCATCGCTACCCTACGACTGTGGAAATTTTTTAATCATCTAATGTTGTTTAAAACAAAACAAAAGAAAGAAACAAGTTAGGGGCTGTGTTTACCTTTAATTTAGCAGCAACTGAACTATGTGCTATTCATTGTCAAAGGGCCCAAGACAACTTTCAGCAAACCAGGAGTGGTTTAATGATTCCCAAGCTCCATTATCTGAGAACACAATTTACTGTAGTGTGATGAACTTTCCTAAACAACCGTGTTGCCTTTAACCAAGTAAAGTGGGCGTTGAGCTTGGATTGCCCCTGCTGTGCAAGGTCCTGTTCAAGCCCAGTTTCCATCCAGATTCTACATTAACATTCTCATGGCCTGTACATGCGAGCACTTCACAGATGAACAATTGTTCACTGGAAGGTGCTCTTGAAAGGGCATGAGCCTTGCTTTCCCAGACCAACCTTCTGCATTAAAATCATTGCTAACACAATCTTGTGTTTATTGTTTCTGAGTCTGTTGAGGGAGAGAACAGTCACTTTTTTAAAACTGTTTCAGAGCAGCCGCGAGCCCCNGTGGGAGACATGTGGGCAGACACATTGTGTGGAATAGAATTGGACATTTATTACCTAAAGGGGGGGAAGAAAGGAGGGGGGTAGGGAAGAAAGAAGAGAAGGCACGCGTGCCGAGAGAGGAGAAAGAGAGAGAGAATGTGAGAATTAAGATGGGGGGAGGCAGGCAGGGTCACTGGGAGTGGGCGTAGCTTGCCTTTTAAAGAGTCAAAACCATAACACACTTGATATTTAGTAACTCTGTAAAACTAAAACATTTTTTCTGGTAGTTTAAAATCATTAAATAGGTGAAACTGTACCCTAAGATAGCCAAAAGGTTGAGCCTAGACCACACCTATTTTCTCCCTAAGATTTAATTAATGCCTATACTTGCACACATTTAAACAGTAGCCCCAAAGATCAAAAATGTGTTCTTCTGTAAGACAAAGTTTAGCTAAATGGACCCACATGGACTGTATGGTTACGATTTGTGTGGCTTTCCTGGTCTGTCCTTGACAGAGATAACAGCATCCCATCAGCTGTGAGTAACTTTGACCTTGCCTGCCTGCCTTGGCATTATTGCTAAGCATATATTTATCTTCAAGGTATGTGTAATATTGCAAGTATGAGTCTAAAAGAAACAAAAGGAAACTCCGCTATCAACTGATTATTTAACCAAAAAGTCTTTCGTGTCCTCCATTTTTATTTAAAACACTAGAAGAAAGTAAACTGCTAAGAACAGATTCACTTGCTATGATCATGATATTTGGATATTTTCATTAAGATTTCCTGGTGTTTATATAATATACACCTTGAAAGGAAGGCTTTAACATTTAGTTTTAAAAGTCCTTAGAATGACGAAATTCTTTAAGCCAATTTTCCAATTCATAGTTCATTAGTTACATGTTAATTGCCTTGTAAGAATTATTAATCAAACAACAAATATGTGTAAATTCATGAAAACTTGATGTAAATTGGAAATTTATCCTTGAAACAATAGGGAGGGAATGACACAGCTAGAAATGAATTTAACAAATGCATTGATACTGCCAGGATTGGGAGCCTGCTTCTCACCAGGACAGGCAATGCAAACATGCAGCAGTGCTCTGCAGATGATAAATTCCCATAAAAAAGAATGTTTCTTATTCAAAATTACTACTCATTCCCAGAGCTGACTCCTAGGTAAGTCAACCATGGAGACCTCTTTCAAATGTGAACTCATATCAACATAGAATACATTCTTCAAAATGGTTTGTAATTGTTTAACTTTTGGAAGAAAAATAAAGATGGTGCTTAACAACAGCCCAGGAAAGGAAAAAGTAAGGCTTGAACTGTCTTGGTTCTTAAGTTACTGAGAAACATCCAAGCTGGTATTTTCCAAGGAGAGAGTTCCCTAGGAGTGGGAAGTAAATCATTGTTTGCCATGACTCATGCCGTTGGTCTTAACAGCCATGAACGGAGCTTTGTGACAGAGAGTCTTACATTCCTTCAGTCCTTTAGGCTTCACTTTTATCTAGGGTCAAGGAGAAAGTGCCATCACTCTGCCACCTCCAGACTTCCCTGGTGGGGCCAGCAGCCGCTCCCTGTGCCCTGTGCTCTGCTATTTCCCATTGTCTTCTACTGCCTCTACTGTATGCAGAAATTCCGTTTTCTAAAAATTCTGTATTCTACTAATTTAAAAATTACTATGTCAAATTATTTTTATACTTTTTATCTTTTACTCTTTTCCCCTCTAAATAGACTAAATCTTGCTGTTTGGGGGCCTTTGAATTCTGAGACATCATTTGAAGTTCGTTGTGTCTGAGTGACCTGCTTTCCTGCATAGGGGTAATATTTATAGCTCCTGATTTATTTCCATTGATCTAACTGCTCTGAGTAGTAACTGTTACGTCAGCCAAAAATGATATTAATGGGGGCCAGCGACGTGGCTCAGCAGTAGATAGGTGCTGCTCTTACAGAGGACCTGGATTTGGTTCCTAGTTCCACACAGCAGCTCACAACTGAGCTCTAGTTCCAGGGCATCTCACAAGGCTTCTTATTTGCCTCTGTGAGCTCTTCAGGAACATAGTGCAGGCAAAGCACTCACACACACTCAATAGATCTGTCAAAAGCCAAAGCTCTGCCTTCCATACTCACTGAATAATTGTTTCAAGGGCAAGCCTAACCCAAACAATTTGCTTAGGAAAATGGCAATTTCAGTTAACAGTTTTGGCTCTGTGTGGCCATAGAGTGAAACCACAGTAGGGGCTTAGCTTTCCATGTTCATTGTGAAAACTGCACATTGGTAATTATCCCGGCCAGTGGGATGCGGATGGTGGTCCCTGATAAACCTATAGGAGGAAGAGGAATGGAAGAGCAAGAGACATGAGAAATGACGACGGCAAGACAGTATTTCTGATCAAGCCGCTAAGTTTATTATATTCTCAGAGGCTGTTATATAGCAAACGGACAAGGAGGGAGGGACAGGGTGTCAGGTCTGCTGGAATTCAGGCCTGGAGACATCCCTAGCTGATGGATAAATACTGAGGGTCTGTGACTGTTGACTAACAAAGGAAAATGCTAATGTTTTCTAAAAGCCTGGTCCCTGCAGGTCTCACTAGGCTAATGTCCTAGGTAGGGAACTTGCCTGCATAGGTGAATATCTTACTTGTGAACTTAAGATGGCTGTAAACAAAATGCAGATCTCAAAATACAGGTCTTTGCTTCAGGCAGGTAATAACCTTCGAGACAGGAAACAGAGGTGGGATGCTTCTGATCATTAAATACAAATAAGCTGTAGTTTTATAACCCTCCCTAACTGAAAGCCTCCTTAACTAGTGAAAATGTAATTAACATTAAAATGTACAGGTGGGATATAGTTGAAATACTAATATGCATTTCTTAATATGAGACCTTGTGATTATTAAGTAAAAGTAAAATGTCTTTCCATCTTTTGTGTGTGAGGGTTAGCTCCACATAAATAGTGCACCCTGGGATTCTGTGCTTGAAATGTCAGTGAACAGTGATGACCACACCCCTTTCTCCTCATGCCTGTTCAGTTGCGTGTCCTGTGGTGTTTACAGAGCAACAGTGATGGAATGCCAAGAGAAAACTCACAGTGTTTCACTTGTTAAAGCGCCACACATTAATTCCCCTAAAGTTTACACAGCAGTTAAAATGGCCTCTTCCATAAATAATGCCACACTTCCTGGTCCTCTTGTCATTCAAGCCTGGTGGGCGGGACCTGCTGCAGCATCCCTGTTCCCTCCCCAAACACCTCACCAGCGTGTAAATCATGTGAGTCCCGACACAGGCTTGTATTGACCTGCTAAGACTTTTTTATTGCCATTTTGTTCTCCTTTTATTGCCTCTTCTTTCTTCTTCCTTTATTTTATTCCTAAATCCATGGGCTGAAGGGGGCTCAGGAGTTGTACTGTTTATTTTCTAGTGGATGCTATGTGTCTCCAGTTCCTCCCCTCAATCTGCAGGGATGGGGAAGAGCGAAGACTCTCTATCCTGAAGCAAGCAAACCACTTTTGCTTTGATTGATGTACACTATGCAGGGGACAGCAGTGTCTGTCATCTCAGCTGTCATCTAGCTATGGTACTTGCTATTCTCTGTGCAGTATCCTTACTATGACTAATAATTGCTTACTATTACTAATCCTTACTATTCTGTGTGCAGAATAAAGATCATTTAACTATTCGATTACCAATGCTATCCTTAAAGACTTCTCTTCCGCACCATTTTGCTTCCCTCATTATTCAAGCCCTTACTGAACTAAATGTGGCAGAAATTTTGCTAGGGACCCAGGATACAAAAATGGCTACATCATTCTTCCTGCAATTAAGAACCTGACAACCTGCTAGGGAAGACAGATGTGCAGGCGAAGAATTATAATATTCTGTGAATGTGAGAAATGACAGAAGTGGGAATAAGCACAGCCATAAAGGAAAGGTCAATTAAGTGAGGCTGGGGCGGTGAAGAAAATGGGACAAACTTCAAGCTTGACCCTGAAGACTGAATAAGATTTTTTTCAAGAGAAGAAAGAAGTGCTGGAGAGGGAGGGCAAACAACACTTGTTTGTTTCCAGCTGTAGCTGGAATGCTCCAGAAAGTCAAGTTGAGAAGGTGAAGTAAGGGCCTATGTGCTCTACAAACTGCCCTTCTTCTCTGTGACGGATTGCTCTTAGAGATCTAAGACAAGTGATTATCAAATATGATGAGTAGAAACATTATTATGCATAAAGTCATCCAGTCAGGTATTTTGTTTCTTTTGTTGTAAGATCCCAATAGCAGATTAAGCACCAGTAAATATTCACTGAACAAGTGTGTATTTGAATTACATGCAGTGGAATTACATTACCATTTATGGAGCAGCTGATGGACAGATGAGCCCAGAGGTCCTTGTGTCAAGTATGATAATCTAGGAGAAGAGGGATGATAATAACCTGTTTCAAAGCAAGTACCATTGAAAAGTGAGTGGAGCTTATAAACTAGAGACAGAGACTTCCAGTGCACTGCTGATGGGACTGAGTGATGAGGTACTGATGATGTAATGAGGGTTGCAGTGCTAATGATGGGACTAAGTGATACAGTGTTGATGTACTGAGGGATGCAGTGCTGATGATGGGACTGAGGGATGCAGTGCTGATGATAGGACTGAGGGATGCAGTGCTGATGATGTAATGAGGGATGCAGTGCTGGTGATGTAATGAGGGATGTAGTGCTGATGATGGGACTGAGGGATGCAGTGCTGATGATGTAATGAGGGATGCAGTGCTCTTGATGTAATGAGGGATGCAGTGCTGATGATAGGACTGAGGGATGCAGTGCTGATGATGGGACTGAGGGACACAGTGTTGATGATGTATTGAGGGATGCAGTGCTGATGATCTAATGAGGGATGTAGTGCTGATGATCTAATGAGAAATGCAGTGCTGATGATATATTGAGGGATGCAGTGCTGATGATATATTGAGGGATGCAGTGCTGATGATGTAATGAGGGATGCAGTGCTGATG
>LOEQ01003686.1:79846-95026 GCA_001685075.1 Bramus lutescens | reverse complement strand
ATGGGAGGGAAATGGGAGGAGGTGGAAATTTTTAATAAAAAGTATAAAAAAAATCTACTAACTTCTAGAGCATTAAAATGACTGATATAATAAAAAGACCAGAGCAAGGATGGTGCATCTATTAAAACACTTCAGCTGACAACCTGCAGTACAAGATGAGGCTGGGGCAATAGCTTCTGGGGACAATGTGGAGTGCTCATGGTAATATGTCCTCTCATGGATTATTAACAAATCAAGAGCACAGCAAGCACAATCAGCCCATGGGTCTGTGTGACGACCTAAAAATGAATTTGAAGTTGCCTTAGCTTATAGATCTTGAATACCAATGGTTTCTTCAGACAGAGGAATGGCCTTAGTACTGATATTAAGGGGAGTTTTCTGGAGCTCAAAAGAGCTGAGTGGGGTTCTTCACATCAGCAGGCCATCAACACGTAACAGCCTAGCCCAGTTTGAGGTGCTGGGTCAGATTATATTGCTGAGGCCTCAGGGCTATTGGCCCCCTGTTTCCAGCTGTTTTCAAACCAGGACTGACTCCTGGGCCCATGAGTACAATCTACACAAGTGGCTTCAGGTACAGGGATTCATCAGTTCCTGATTCTCCAATGATTTCATTGAGGTTTCACCCCAGAACCAGGAATCGTAAACAGACTCAGTACAGTATGGCAGTGAGACCCTCTCCACTTTCAAACCCCAGGGAAGGCAGAATAGAGGGAAGCACCAAAGCTAAGTTTGGGTCCCAAACTTCATGCCTCCATTTTGATTGCCCTTAGAGGCAGGTGCAAACTCAGGTATACCCTCTGCATTATTAATTTTCTATTGCGATAATAGTAATAGGACAGGTTCCTGCAGATTAATTTCATTTAATTCCATAGATTGAAGCCACCAAACCATCATGACTAGGCCCATGTTCCTTTAATGGGGCCATTAAGAAAAAGCCATCTTAACATTTAGAAACTCATGGAAGTGCAATCCATCATGCTCTGGTCACTTCTAAACTGGAACAACTCTAAATCCTGTCTCTTTCCTCCAGATGGAAACCACTCCCACCTCATCAGGAAGATCTGTCAACTCCATGAGTATGGGGGGAAATGTTTTAGCTTTTATTCTTCTCTCATACATTATATCCCAAGCCCAGTTTGCCCCTTCCTCAACTCGTCCTCATCCCTTTTCCTACCTCCCCCTCCCCTAGATTAACTCCCCCTCTGTTCCACCCCACAAACAAGAGCAGGTCTCCCAGGGATATCTACCAAACATGGCCTATGAAGATACAGTGAGACTGGGCACAAACCCTCATATCACAGCTGGATGAGGCAACCCAGTAGGAGAAAAAGGGTCTCAAGCACAGGCAGAAGAGTTAGAGACACCCCCCACTCCCACTGCCGATGTTGGACGTCCCACAGAAGACCAAGCTACACAACCACAAGGTATATGCAGAGAACCTAGCTCAGATCCATTTGGGGTTCGTGATTTAATTTCTGTGGCTCTGCCTAGTTGATTCTGTAGTCTTTGTTCTTGAGGTGTCCTGTACCTCTCTGGCTCCGACAATCCTTCCTGTCCTCTTCTGAGGATTTCCCCTGGCTCTACCTAGTGTCTGTCTGTATCTGCTCTGCATCTGCTCCTGTTGCTAGATGATGCCCCTCTGATGACAACTGGGCTAGGCACCAATAGGTAGATGAGTGTAGCAGAATATCGTTAGGGATCATTGCACTGACTTTTTCCCAGTCATATTTGGTTCTGCTGGATCTCTGGTCCCATCCAGCAGTGTCAAGCATCAGCTCCCACTCACGGAGTTGGCTGTAAGTGGGGCAGTTGTGGGTGGGTTGGGCAGTCCCTCTGGTTCTGCTCACTGTCAATCAATGTAGAAGTGGAGATTATAGAGTTAGGAAATAATTATGACAGGCGCCCCTTTAAGTTTGAGCCTCAGGTAATCGAAGAACAATTACAAACAAAATGAAAAATGAAACCATTGTTATCAGAAAAAAACAGAAACTGTAGAACATACACACTCAACATATGCTATTTTCTACCAATGTTAAACATTTTTATGAGTGCATTGTCAACTTTGATATGAAACCATGCTTTTTTCCTCCAAGTTTGATTCAAATGTTTGGTTTTATCTTTGTCTATTTTGCTTAAGTTTCTCCCATAATTTGTTATGTATAATTTCCACACAAAAGTTACAGAGAAATTGAGGAAATGTGAGCTGAGAACTCTCTTAGTTCTCTGTGGCTTGTTTTCAAGTCGCATTTACTTAAGTATGATTTTTAAGCTGGTAATTACAGCTTAATCACCCAAACCCTCCTAGTAGTAGCTGCATTTCCTAACAGTCCCCGAAAGCAAGCGTTAAGTCAGTTCTCATGAAAACACCTCTTTTGTTTCCCATTCATATCTAAACCCTTATGCTTGTGTGTACACACAATATCAACACTGCTGACGCTGCTCACCTGGGTCTCTTTGTTCAAGCTAAAAAGAGCATAAATGCTTCTAAATGTTCCAGATCAAGTAAGTTGAGGAAATACTACGATACGCCCAGGAATTCACATTTATTTTGTGGTTTTGATTTCATTGAGACAGGCTATTACTCTGTGACCCAGGCGAGCTCAGAACTCACTTCGTAGCTTAGCTTGGCCCTTCCTTCTGCTTCTTCTTTCTTCCAAGCCCTGGAATTACACAAGCCTGTCCAATAAGCCTTGCTCTTTTCAGAATTTCTAACATGTTGGTGTAACTTGGGCATCTCTTGAAGCAGTTATAGTGGTACTCATTCCCCCAATTTAACTAGCTTTCACTCTGTTTCCTTGTTGTGATACTGCCTGTTTGCATGTATAGGAATGGCAGAAACTCAATACATACAAACAATTGACTAAGACCTACCCAATAAAAATGGAAGTTCTTTCACTGGTCACTGTTTAGGCTTGAGAGGAAGAGAGAGAAGGAAAAAAGGCAAGAATTAGTAAGCGTGCCCCCATAGTTGTCGATGGTTAAACTAGAGGAGTCAAAATAAAATGGGGTGTGAACAAACTTGGCGTGAATGTGTGGAGTTAGCAGCTCTGGCCCTCCTGGTCAGTTTTCTGTCGGATATTTCCTTCCCAGAATGTGTTGTTTCCAAATGTCCACATGCTCTTCCACATCACAACACAGATCGGTATAACAGCGTTGCTCTCTGGCTCAGACCCCACCCCCACCGTTTTTAACTGGCTACTCATTTTTAAGGTTGGCTGAGAGAAGAAAATAAAACCTCCACGGTCTGGTAATTGTGTCTGGTGACTGTGGCTTGTTGCTGCTCACAATGTGTTCCCCTGCAGCAAGGTCACAAATCTGTGTTTAAAGAGACTGTCTGAAACAGAACACAGCAGGGACAAGCCAATGTAGCAGGATTTTGGAATCAGATAATTCAAAACGTTCTGACTGAAATTGACCTGAGTTTGGTGAAGGAGTCTATCTATCTATTTAATTGTTCTATACCACATCCTGATTTCTTTTAGATTTTTTTCTCCCACAAACAGGTGCTTTCCATTATACTTTAAGAAAAATCAAGTTAGAATTAAAATATTTGGGAAAAGTTTTTCCTTCTGAAACATTGGCAGTATCGGATACTGTTCTTAAATGAGAAGCTATCCACACCATCATTCTCCATGCCCAAAGAATTTCCTATAGTTGGCTGAATATTTCACTGTTTGTCAAGGGTATCTAAAGTATAAAATCCTGTCATGCGCTAGCCCTGGCAATGCTAAGGACACTGGTTGGCACTGGATTTGATTTGTTGCAGCCTGGCTATAACAGTCTAAAACTGTGCTATTGGTTTTTATTCATGTTACAGTTTTTATATTTCTATATGTCTTCACACTATGATTCTTATACAACAGCCGTATTTTTTGTCTGTTTTTTTTCTAGAAGAACATAGGTATCTCAGTTTAATAGGTATAAAAAATATACTGCACTAACCATATAAAGTGGCATACGTTTTATTTTTCCACAGTTAGTCATATGGAGCTGCTGCACTGTCCAACTTTATATCCTAAAACTGATTGTAGGGTCAGTGAGCTGGTTCAGAATGTAAACTGCTTGTCTTGAAAGTCAGAGGATATGTGTTTGATCCCTTGAACCCACATAAAGGTGGAAAGAGATAACTGACTCACAAAGCAGTCCTCTGACCTCAATGTGTGTGCTGAGGTGTGTGTGACACATACTCTCACACCCTCACACGCACTCACACACACTCACAAACATACACACACAAAATCACATCACATACACACTCACACATGCTCACATATACACCCATGCACACACTCACATACACTCATACACTTATACACACAGAAATAAAATCTATTAAAATATTTTTAAAACTAGTTACAGTGTTTTCTTTAAAATATAAAAAATAATACAAATAAACACTGGCTATTTAAAGCACAAAAAAATTGTTTTACCAACTTTTCACATGTGTGAGCCTCTCTGTCCTCACAGATTTAGATTCCTTGATGGGAGTTGGATTCTCCACCCATCTGCTCCACACCCTTCCGCAGCTGACCGTGTGGTGTGCACCTGCATCCCAGCATTGAGAGGGTGGAGTCGGAGCAGCTTGAGTTCCAGGTCAGCTTGGGTGACATAGATGCAGTCTGCTTATAAAAGAACAAACAAATCCCAATTAACTAGAAAGCAAGTGAAAAGCCAAGGTCCCTTCCCATGACTTTCTGTTCATTAACGACCGACATTAAATTAATGATTTCCATATATGATCCATAAAACAATTTTCTCTAGATGATTTGCAAAGATTTCCTTCACAGCATACATAGGGGATCCTGTCTGTGTCACCCTTTCTTGGAATTCTGCAGCACTAAAGGCAGAGTCAGAACGTCTACGCAGGTGGGGAGTCTCCTCTCAAGTGGGGAGGCTTGTCACGGCTGACTGGGGAGGCTTGTCATCAGTGGGGGAGGCTTTCCGCAGGTGGGAAGGCTTGCTCATTGATGCCGTAGCTTTCTTTAGTGAGCTGATGCTGGGTAAGTTTTATCATCCAACATCACTAAGACCATGATGTACACCCCCCAAGAGATACTACTGAATGAAGTTTGACAAGATTGAACTTGTCACCTCACTGCTAGTTTTAAATGCAAAATAATGTTTTAACTGCACAACTTCAGGCCTGAGGAGTGTTTTCCTTCTAGATTAAGAATGAAATATTCCAATTATATAACTTGGCATATAAAAGTAAAGTCCTAAAGGGTCATGCTGTTTTAAATGGTATAGTTTGTCATTACATGGAATAATCAGGAAGAAAACAATTCAGTGATAATGAATGGATTGCAGTAACTTGGTTGACAATCCCCGGAAAAGATGAGAGGCCCATGAAGCTGAACTGTTAACTCTTTGATAATATCCTTAAGTGTGTGCTGAGTTAAAGTTCTCGAGTAACTGTGTTTTGTTGGTGAACAATCTTTCTCCTCACATGACTCAGAAGGAGGGTGGGGGAAAATAATTAATTGTCACCTTTAATTGTAGAACCAGATTGAGAATTACCCTCAGGGGAATGAAGATTTTTCCAAAAATTAGTTGCTTGATTTTTGTTGTTGTTGTTGAATGTAATAAACTCAAAACAACGTGGGATGTAGTCAATTCGCTTGTTATTCCCACAAGGGAAATGGAGAATCCTGAAGGATGTAGACAGGGCCATGACCCTAACCATTTTCATAATACTGGAAAATATTAATAAGAAAGGAAGGCGGGGCTGGTAAGATGGCATGCTGGGAGCCTCCTGCCGGAAGACCTGAGTTGCATCCTCTGGACCCACACAATGGAAGGATTCTCCACAAGTTTTCCCTGTCCTCTACAAGTGCACCATGGTGTATACACACACACACACACACACACACACAGAGTAGCTAAGAACCTTATGCAAGCTATTTCATTTAAATAGAAGCGTTTTCTTCAAGTCTTCCTGTACCAACCCCAAGTGCTATCAGTGTGGCAATGACTAAAATTGTATGATTAGGGTTTGCAAAAATGTTGTGTTAACATCTGTACCCTCCTTTTCCTCACTGGCCATCCTTGATCTGCCCTCACCCCTCTTGTTTCTGCCATCCCTTAAGAAATACCACCTTATAATCCACTCCCAAGTACAGCTGAAAGTGGAGAAGAGCCACACTTGAGTGTGTAAGTGCTCTGCCTGTTCTGTGTCCAGCTTCCTTTGGACTCATTGTCCTTTATAAGCTCCTGTTGTTGTCTTTCCTTGAAATCCATCTGAAGAGCATTCTATCTCACAACATAAACTGTGAGCCAGTCAGAATCAGCCCAGCGAACCGATATCAGGAAAGCAGAAGGCCTTGCTGGGCACCGCTTCAAGATGTCAATAAGATGGAGTTATGCCTCTGCCCCGATTCCTTTCCACATTGGCCTCACCTTGCGTGATTTCATGGCACTGTCACCTGGGTGCTGGTTAGTTCCCTGGATGTCTGCCAAGAAGGAACTGGAATGAGGTTGCCCGATCATTTTGCCTTGGCTCCAGGGGCTTAGCTGAGTTGTCGTTCACCTGGTGCTGGAAGCTGAAGGTCTTTGTGTAGCTGAGAATTTGTGTTACATGACAATTTTGTGTTGTTGTGATTTTTTCTCACCTAAAAAAATAGATAATGAAAGTTGCCAATATTTCAGAATTCTGTCACCATTATTGCATAGAGTGCACATTATAGATTTTCACAGCACAATAAAACCCGTTACTCAGGAAGTTGCCTACAGGACTCTGCTGTATCTTACAGCTGGGTAAATGGTGACATCTCACTGCAAATTCTGTCCTCACCTGGCAGAAATGGGGTTTAGAAGGAAGGTATTAGGGCTTCATAATATTCCAATAAATGGGGACAAGATAGGCTCTTAATACTGGCACTGATATAAAGCATGAAGAGAAACCAGTAATTATGATTCTATTTTCATTTTAATATTTTCTTCATTACACATTTTATTAACTTCAAAAATAGTATTAAAAAACAACTTATCTTACTTGCTGAATATTTCAGTGCTCCTCAAATTTTGTGTCACCTTAGTCTTTACTTGACAAATTGTCATATACCAAAATCCTGTAGGAAATCTCAGCACACTCCAAATTGTCATCCTAGCCAGGCGTAGAGGTGAGTGAGGCTAAAGTTATCTCTGGAGGCCAAGGCAGGAGGAGGGTTTGAAACTAGTTGGGGTACTCTATCACAAGAAGCAAATGGTAAAATGAATAAATAATATGTAAAAACATCATACTGACCCCATATGTCTTATGTCACATACATAAGTAATTGATCTTCAAGTTTCATCATTAGCAGCTTTCAGGAGTTTTTAAACTGGGACTCGTTGGGCATTACAGTTGTTAGCATTATCAGAGATGAGTTATATATTGATCCATTGATTTATAAAATGGGTGCAAGAACAAAACATCTGTTATCATCTGTGTTTGCACAGAAATATCAAGTCAGCTTCCCTTACCCATTAGCTCATCCTGTTCTATATGAATCAGTGGTGTATTTCCTTATTTCTGTTTTCATTGTATGTGTTTATTTGCGTGTACACATACAATCACATTTGTGGCATGGGACACCTGCTGTCAGTTAGAGGCCACCTTTAAAAGTCAGTTCTCTCCTTCCGCCATGTTGCAGGAATTGAACTCAGGTGGTCAGCCTCAAGGCAAGTGCCTTTAACCACTGAGTCATCTCAATGGCCTATAGTTTTTATTTTAAAGAGATGAAATTTATTTAAAAGTTCTAGTAGAAAGGTATACATGAATAAAACTGTGGACTGGCTATGTAGGGAACTGATTCTTTTCATATTCATTAGAAGCAAAATGAAGAAAAAATTAATCTGATTCGCATGAAATCTGCTTGCTAAGACATCTTGCTACAGAATGAGGACTCAGCCTTTTCCCAGCTCTGGCAGCTACACTGGCTTTTCAAATCTCTGCCTTTCTCCTTTGTAGTTGGTAATATATCCCTAGGTTCCAAGGAAAAGGATAGCCCTCCTAGGGCCAATTTATCAATTGCTATTCCTGTAACTGCCAAATAAACCTGGATCCTCAAAAAATCTAGCTCATTTTGTTAAAAGTTTTATGTTTATTTAAATTTTCAACATGACTTTCTCAGCTAGACCACTGTATGAAAACTTAGTAGATAGATATATACAGAAAAAGGTTTGGCTTGATATTCTTCAAAGATGAACTACTTTATCTTGTTAAGAAAAGTCATGTGTATGCGTATGTACATGTGTATATGTGCATGTGTGCCTGTTTATATTCTGCCTGCATCTGTGCATGCAGATTTACATATGTGTACACATGTGTGCAGGCCAGAGGTTGGCATTCATGTCCTCCTAGATCACTCTCCACCTGTGTCTAAAGTGAGAGGTGGGGTCTCTCACTTGAACCCAGATCTCACTGATAAACGTAGTCTAGCAAGCCATCTTAATCCATGGGGCATCTGTTTCAGCTTCTTACTCACTGGGGTTGTGGTAGGTCACCATGCTTTACTGGCATGTACATGAAAGCTGGAGATCTGGGATTTCAGTGGGTCACCATGCCCTAGTGGCATTTATATGGGTGCTGGAGATCTAGGATTTCAGTGGACCACCATGCCCTACTGGAATGCACATGAGTTCTGGACTCTGGTCTTCACACTGGTACGACAAATACTTTTCCTAATGACCTATCTCCCTAGCCCTAAAGTCGATCTCAACATTATAAACTTCCTGCTTTCAATTAGTGTCTGCAAACCAATTCTTGACCAAGCTGTACATGAATACTCATATGTATATGAGAGTGCTTACATGAATAAGCATTGCCCGTGTGCCTTTGTTCTTACATGTATTGGAAATTGTAGTTAATGTACTTGGGTGTGTGCGTGTGTGTGTGCGCGCGCGTGCACGCGCATGCATGCAATGTTTCCCCTGGTTGACATTGTACTACGTGTCCACAGCGGTTGTATCTTAAGCATCTTTGTTTCCTGGATTCTTAGCTTAGTGCTGGTCATGTGCCCAGGTTCCTCTTATCAGTAGTTTCACTCCATGGTTTCAGTTACCTGTGGCATGCCTCCATCCAAAAATGCTAAATGGAAGATTCCAGAAATAATTCATAAGTTTCAAATTGCATACCACCCTGGGTTAATCCCGTGAAATCCCATACAGTCTCACCTCATACTGCCCAGGAAAGATGCAATTGCCTGTCCCTGAGTCATATTTTGAGGTCTCCTTTATCAGACAGGTGTCCCCATATCACACTTAACACGGCGTAAATGATTAAGTACCTTGCTGTACTTAATAAGGCTCTGAGGTACAAATATTGCACCCAGGATACAACAAAGGGAAGCCACAAAGTATTTCTTTTAATGAAAAGGTGTAAGCTTATAAATATATGTGGGGAAGTAAAAAAAAAAGTATATATTTGAATGTGTGTAGGAATCAATGCCATCTTTGGTTTTCTATGTCGCCAGAGATCTTGGAATGTGTCCCCCGTGGGGTAAAGGCGCTGTGGAGAGCAGCTCAAAATGAAGTCTCTAAAGCGGTGCCTGCAGCTCCTTCACCTCAGGGATCTCTCGCAGCGCAGTAGTTGTTGGCGAACATGAGCCTGAGGTCAGGCAGAAACGCACAGGCAGCGCCAGCAGGAAGGAAAAGTCAGGGGACAAAAGCGAGAGGGAATAGAGAAGCTGGGGAACCTCTTAGAGCCGGAAGTGGAGGAGGTCCGGAGGATGTGGCAGCCAGCACGCCAACCCAAGGTGGCTACAATGTGCACAGAGTCCAGGCGTGCGTAGATCCTCTCCTCATCTATACCATGCATGTGACTTAGGAACTGGTTTCTAACAAGAGCGTTTCTTGAGATCTCTTTCTTCCAAAATACCCTCTCTTAACACAGGTTAGAATCTCTTTTTTTTTAAGTTAAGATTTACTTTTTACCATATGCGTAAAACAGTTGGACATGTTTCCCGTGTGCTGTGTAAGGAACCTTACCTCCCAAGTTGTTTATTGATCTCTAGCAAAAAGAGTGGACTTGGCTGATCAGTTCACGCTTTATCATTTGATTCCTATAGAGCCTATAGTATAGAGAGCATCATAAATTCTATCTGTGCCCAAAAAGTGCACTGCAGTCCTAATCTTACATGTTATGTTATATACATATGTATATATATTGCCATCATATATAAAGTGTTATGTGTTATCAATAGATATAAATAATCATACATAAGGTGTTATGATACATATATATAAATAATTATATATAAAGTGTTATGTTTACTAATTAGACGTTTATTGCCATCTTCATTTACAGTTCAGTTGTTAGATTATTTTGCTTCCTTGGATGAGGAATGTTGTGACTTAAAGGATGAAAATGTATCAGTTGCCTGAACTTGACTGTACGAATAAGTCCTTACTGAGGAAGATGGCAGACCCCAGGGCTAATCTAGGTTTCTGTACCTAGGAGTCTCCTGTAGACCTGGAACTAGCATGAGAGAGAATCACAAACAACCATGAAATAATACTGACTCTAACGATGGTGAAAGCACCTCCCATCTAAGACACAGAAGCAAGGTGTTCCTTGTTGAATTCCAAATAAAATCCAAGCACAAGAGTCTCCTAAAATGGCTAGCAGGGTTTTCTCTTGATACAGAGGCAGCCACAAACTATACATTTAAAGAACCTGGACATAAGCACGGGTGGAAATAATAAATATGGCTAAGAGAAAATTGCCTTCAGTTAATTAAAAACAAACAAACAAACCAAAAAGCCTTAATGAACTGAAATTAGCTTTAGCATTCAGTGTTTTTTAAGCCTCTGTGAGGTCTAATGAGTTTTAATATATTTTAGGTCTGGCTTGCAGACATATTAAAGAACATTAATAAGTTTAATTAATGGAGTCATCTAATTCTCCAATTCTCTAGTCATCTATCAAGGAATGTCTTAACACCAGGACCCATGTGACGCAGTGTGCTCCTGGGCCAGGCTTTGAAGTCAGTTGTTAAGATGTGTGCTGCCGGTCCTCGCACACTGCTGTGTGAGATCCACCGAGTTCTCCAACTCTGAAGTGGTAATGGAATCCCCAGTGAACTTGAGTCCTTCTTGATGTCAGCTACAAAATCCTCTCTAGTAAGCGCACAGCTTCATGTGCCTCTCTTTCTCTTCTTGGGGCATGTGAACGTCATGCAGGATCAGGAGACATGCCTATTACCTCTTCGGTACCTTAGTTATATTGGGAGCTAGGTCTCTTTTTGATATATAATTTTTAAGAACTTCATACATGAACATTGAATCCACTTTAATCTTACCTCTCCTTCCTTTCAATTTCTTCTCTGCTCCATTCAATGATCTCTTCTTCATTTTTTATTATTACATGTATATGCATGTATTTGCACACACACACACACACACACATATATATACATGTATATATGGGTATGTGCATACACATGTATATACAGCTTACTGAGTGAATTTAGTGTTATTTGTGTGTGCCTGTATCCAAGGCTAAGCACTTGGGGTTTGATGACTTATGCTGGAACTTGTCCCCAAGGGTCACTCACTGATTCTTCCTCTTTCAGATGCCATTGACCACCTGTAACTCTGTGCTAGAGGTGGAACCGCGTGGGATTCCCTGTGCTCCTCCTAGGCCTGTCAACAGTGTCATTATGCTATTCTTCTCCAGGGAATCATCCTGCTAGTATCTCGTGGGTGCATTTTACCTGGCAGGTCCCCAAGACTGTCTGCAAGCAGGTGTCCTGGGCCTCTGGGAATATCCATGTGTCCTTTTCATCGTATACTTTTAAGCAACTTTGGCTCTACCTGAACAATGTGCCTGTCTATCAGCCAATCTCTCTTCCAAGTTTCTGCATCTGTAGTTTGATTAGTACATATATATGCCATGAAATATACCAAACAATAGCTTTTTCTCAATTCCGATACTACTGTACGTAGATGGGGGTGTTCATTAAATGTTTCTGGGCTGGGCAGGATTGTAGTAGATTTGGGCAATTAGTCTTCAGTTTAAAATTATGAGGTATATGGCACCAATCTATCAGCAGGAAGGATCAAAACCTAATTCATGGCAGGTGTGGGGAAAATTGAAGAGCTTCAGGAATTCAAAGAAGTATTTATTTGCACAAGATATGAAAGATAATCCATGACAGAAATGAATGCAGTGTAAACGCCTGGAAGCATGGAGCATGCTCTGGATTCTCTCCCCTGTCCTTGGTCTCGCTTGGGTTTTAAGAATTTGTTATTGGACTCAGTTAACCAAAGTTCATATAAAAGCTAGATGATTTTTTTTTCAAAATTAGACTCTAAGTGAATAAAGAGAAACTTCTGAGAAATCCAAAGATATTCTCGTTAGTAAATGCTACATTTCACTTTGCTGAAGAGACAGTTTATTTTTGACCCCCTCTCTCTCTCTCCCTCCCCCCTCGCTCCCTCTCTCTCCCTCTTTCTCCCTCCCTCTCTCTCTCTCTCACTCTCTCTCCCTCTTTCTCCCCCCTTTCTCTGTATGTGTGTGTGAATAGGGTGTCCTTGCTGAGCTAAGCATGCACTTATTGCACACACCAATACACATGTCTAGCCAGTACACAGGCTAGAGAAGAACGTAGCATGTCCTGCCCTGCGACTCTGCCTTATTCCCCTTTGATGGGGTCTTTTAACTGAACCTGGAGCTGGAATGGGGGTCAGCAAGGCCCACTAATGTTTCTGTGTCTGTCCCATACAATATTGGGGTTTCAAAGGCTTGCATAACCAAGATGTATTATGTATGTATGTATGTATGTATGTATGTATGTATGTATGTATGTATGTATGTATGTATGTATGTATGTATTTATATTTTGAGACAGGTTTTTTTCTGTTTAGCTTTGGCTGTCCTGGATCTCATTCTATAGATCAGACTGGTCTACACCTCACAAAGATTCTCCTACCTCTTCCTCCCCAGTGCTGGGAAAGTCATGCACTACCACACCCAGCAGACTGCTATTATTTTTTTTTAATGAAGGTTCTGAGGACCTGGATTCAGGGCTTCATGCTTGTACAGCAAGCATTTTTTTCTACTGAGCCATCTCCCTAGCCCCAGTGACTGTGGTTTAAGGTCTTGATGATAAATGACATCATTTCAAGAGGTGGAAAGGAAATTACAAAATAATCTAAGATTTGGGAACTTTGTGATGGTTCTTTTCAAATGTTCAACATTAGTTGTAATATTTTAAATATAAAACTCTATCGGTACAGTTCAGGCTGCCTCAAAAGCTCATTGATGCAGAATTTCTACAGAATTTCGGATCTGAATCTATGTCCATACTTAATATTACGTAAGAACAGAAACTGAGACCTGGTGCTACGGATCAGGCACACAGTCCACACTTATGAGGACAGATGTAGCCACTTCATCTCAAGAAGTGACTTTCCAGACCTTCCATGTGTTGATCGCTTTTGTCTTAGAATGGAATGATTAACTAAGACCTTCACTCCTGGCGTAAGGTGAAAGTCATCAGTGAACATGATTCTCCTCACCATTTCTACTGGGAAAATAGTTTACTTTCATGAAATCATGTATTGTACTCTTTTCATATGAAGTACATAAGAAAAAAACACGTTCATGTGTTCTTAATAGTGGGAGTGGCAGTCCTGAGTCACCAATATCCTTGTCCACTGGAGAATCAGATGTACTCGGCAAAGGTGTGTGCTCTGGGCCTTTATGGAAACTCCAGAACCTTGAGGTGTAGTGCAAATTCTAATTGGTCTTAATAATAAAAACTCAGAGTCAGATATCTGGGTAAATGCTTAAAGATCAGAGAAGTTAAGGAGCAGCCAGCCACTAGAGTCCTTTTTACCTCTACTGAATCCTCAGACCGAAGGGGGTAAAATCATGTCTCCAGGAATCCTCAGACAGAAGGCCTTGAGCTCCTGTCTCCTCGCACTTCATATTGCTCTCTCCCAGGTGTCCAGCCGTACCCCTTCCTGTCTCCACCTTCCTGGTGCTGGGATTAAAGACTCTGAGTCCCAAGTACTGGGATTAAAGATGTGAGCCACCAACACCTGGCTCTGATTTTCTTTTAGACTGGATCAAACTAGTCTAGCCCAGGTTGGCTTTGAACTCACAGAGATCCCTCTGCCTCCTGAGCACTGGGATTAAAAGTGCACACCTCACTGCCTGGCCTCTATGGTTAACTGGTGGCTCACTCCACACTCTGGTCCTCAGGCAAGCTTTGTTTGTTACAGCACGGACAAACTATCACCCCACTGAGGTTCTTACGTCGACCCCTCTCAACTTATAGTCGCTGGAATTTCCAGCTGCACGGCAGAATGAAGTTAAAACTGAGGTTTAACTCACCCCTAATTGCATACCATGATAATCACTAGCTGTCCTCTGTGGGATAGAACACTCAGCTGGTGAGAATCTGTGATAACATTAGGTTTTGTAGCATCTCTTGCTTCATGTATACCCAAACACACTCTGTGAAGTTGCTGCTGTGTACAAGTGGATAATTCGCATCTAGGCAAAGTAAAATTAAGAGATAAAGAAAACTGTTCCAATTAAATTAAATTTGTGAAAATGTCTTAATGGATAATACTAAAAATTGTATTTAAGTAAAAAATTAAAAATTTGTCCTTGTACATGATTTATGAGTTTAAACCCTTTTCTTTCAATGATATTTTCTATAAATATTAGATAATTTAAAATCAGAACTCTGAGGAAAACTGAATCATATTAACCTTCAGTTCCTTTTGGAATTCTGAAGAAAATGAGAAAAATTTATTATAGCTTTATGGAACTACAGATGTCTTAAAGCTTCCTTTCTCCCAGTTAACAACTTTTCCAGTGAACTTTTTTTTATTTATTTTATTTTAAGTGTGTGTGTGTGCATGAGTATGTGCTTGTGTATGTGTGTTTAATGTGTGCAAATTCATATGAATGTGTAATGTGTGCCTATGCACGTGTGTGTGTGTGTGTGTATTTCTCTCTGTGTGTAGATACTTGTGGAGGCCTGAAGAGGGCATCAGATGGTGGGGGCTGGAGCTGTAGGTGGTTTTGATGTGGGTGCATGATGTGGTCATCAGGTCTTCTGGAAGGACACTGTGTGCTCTTAACTGCTGAGCCATCTCTTTAGTCTTGTGGATAATTCTCATAAGCATATAAGCTTTCTGTAATATTTCCCATTTTACAGGCCTTGTGTCCCCCCAATACACACA